>CM076570.1:102858597-103128597 GCA_034641835.2 Pinus albicaulis | reverse complement strand
ATAGAATGTTTAAAACATGTGGTTTTTTGGTAGGTCTGTGCCACTGAGTGGTTTTGTTTAGTGGTGCATGTAGCTGAGTGGAAAATGTATTGGCAACCGACCCAAGTTTTTTTTGTAGGTATTGTAGGTAGGGTAAGGTGAGAAATTATCCCTTGGTATTTGAATCATTTTATATTTATATGGAGTTTTAGGTTGCGGGATGATTCATATAATATGTTTTGAAAAAAATCACATTAAGATGCTAGTAGTGTAAAGCACATGGAGGTCACATGGAGCCACTTGGGATTATCACACCCAAAGTAAGATGTGCTTCATGACATGTTAACAGATGTGGCTATGGTTGTGTCACTAATGATGTGGAAAATACACATAGGATGAACCCAAATAGAGTGTGTTAGGAAAAATACACAGAGGGGGGTGAATCGGTATTTTTAAACTCACTTTAACTTTTATTTTCATACACTATTGTTATTCAGGTAAAATGCGTATGCACATGACTATGATGAATATAAACTACATATATCTAGTCAACTATTTTTTGATATTTAAACATTTCATCATTGCTTCATTATTTATTCATTAAGCTGAAATTATGAACAAGTAGATCACCAACACATAAGAAACAAATCAACACACATGAACACCAAGACTTTAGGTGGAAAACCAATGTGGGATAAAACCACTGTTGTTGTCGTCTTTGTCTTATTCTTTTATTACAAAGAAAATAATATTACAATAATGTAATGAAACATACTCAAACGAGTATGCAGGCGCACACCCGCAAAAGGCTATAACCTTCTATCATTCTCCAATACCTACTAGAAGTGAGTTCCAAGCCCCTAACTTTGTTTACTGGATCGTACCAGAAGGGTGGACCACATTTCATAATATTTCAGACTGGATCCACTTTCATCATTAAGCCAAATATCAAAAATCGATCACTAAATCAACTCACCCAATCACTAAACTAATTGAATCACCAAATCAACCACTAAATCTCAATCAACTAATGGAACTAGAATAAACGAATTCATATAAGATCATATCAATGTAAAACCATACATAAGTATACCAACCATACTCTTTTGATCACATAAACTATTTTTTGTCACTATAAACCCCGATAAACATACATCAAAATGTATATGCTAATATTATGAATCATACCTTCATATGCATGCGCTTTCCCTGAAGAAGACCTGTGTACAAATATTGAATCATTGAAAACTGAGTCTGAATCACTATAACACTAAATCAATCACTGAATCATATACTGAATCCATCATAGATCATTGAACCAAATAAATATCACCATATATTATCATCAACACTAATCAACATTCCATTGCATAATCAATTCAACCCAACTAGTACTGCCAAACATAGATTATCATGATAGAGACATCTTCAATAGACAAAAACAAACATAACATAACTGATCAGATATCATCAAAAGCACATACTACAAAACCCTAGCATGTATACACGACTTTTACAAAGCACATCCACATATGTACAAGATATCCATGCATAGCACCAACGTACATATTCTAAACATACTAAAAATACTTTGCAAAATATATACGTGAATACCTAGAAGCATATCCACATATGTGCACGACCTTTCAGAGGAAAACCAATGTAAAAATCTGAAATCATCGAATCATACCTTCGCTGCATAACACAATATCTATAAAACCCAAATCTCATCATACACACTGTTAAAATCACATATCATTATACCATCATCATAGATCTATCAAATAATACAAAAACTAAGAAATATGTATTTATTTCAGATCTATAAGATCTGATCCATCTCTCTGCTCTCTGGTGCAAACCTGTTTCAGATCAAGTCATTCATGAAAAAATCATCACTTACACCCCAAACACTTTGATCTCCATATCCTTATATAGTATCAACCTTAGTCAATACCTTAGGCCAATCCCTTAGTAATGTTGTTGGTAGCATTTAACAAGATCAAATATCCATTGTCACATTCATTACTATGGGCCAATACCATTGTAAAGGCTCCTAGTATTAAAATTACCATGGTGCAGATTATGTACAAGACTTTCGTTCACCATACCTACGTATTTATGCAAACTTTCTTCTTAGGAGCCATGTATATTTTCACAAATTTCACTTTTATTATTTCCCTATATTTGAACTTGGCATTCCTTTGTTCATCCTTTATATCACATCAGTACCAACTTGCATAATCATCCTGTTACCATAATGTTGACAACTTGATCAAGTAAGTTTCGATCAAGGACAACACATTAGTGATAATTCCAAAAAATCTCCTCCTTTGGACTTGATGGAAACCACTTTGGTGCTTGTTCAACACCACCTATAAATACCTAGCAAAATACCAACTCTCTCTCCCCCTTTGACATGAAGACTTCTTTCTCCCTTTTGTAGAGAGTATCTTTTTAGGTCTAAAATATGCATACTCACCATTCTCCCCTTGAGCATATGTTGAATCTTTTGAAGTACATGATTCTATAAGTCAACCAAATATGACCTTTCCTATCACCAAGGAATCATGCTTAAATTAATTACCCAACATAGTGGGTTTACATATTTGACTCATAATTACATCAAATTCCCAAAATAATGGGATCACATACGTAAATGTATTTACCCCAATAGTCCATACTTATTATTCCTCAACCTTAAATAGAGTGATGGAGATTTGTTTCTTGCTAAACCATGATACCAAGCGGGGTCCCAAATAAAATTCTCCTCCACTAGTACTCTTTCGATCATCAATATTTCCTACCAAATATGCGTCTGTGTAATCATGAAGTGCAAAGTTTACAATTTTGGGATACCATAGAAAAAAATATTTAGTTCCTTCTATATATTTTAATATTCTCTTAACTTCTTGGAGATGAGTTTCTTTATGATTTTCTTGAAATCTTTCAACAATCCCAATTGCATGCATAATATCTGGTCTTGTGCCTTTAAGGTAGGGAAAGATTCTGATCATATATTTGTATTTTGATTGATTAAATGAAGGAAAATAATCATTTTGACTAATATTCCATCCTGTTACCATTGGTGTGCATACAAGCTTGCAATCTTCGATTCCATATTTCTTCAAAATCTTCTTGAGGTATTTGGTTTTAGAAAGAAAGATACCATCATTTTTTTGAACTTGAAGACCAAGAAAATATGTTAGTTCACCGAGTAGATACATATCAAACTCTTGTAGCATAAATGAAGGAAATTTTTGACTCATAGATTCTACATTACTTCCAAATATGATGTCATCTGCATAAACAACAACTATCAAAGGTTTTCCTGTATCAAATTTTATATGTAGGTTTCTATCTGTAGTCCCTTTTGTGAAGCCTTGTTGTTGAAGATACCTATCAAGATGATAATACCACACACGAGGAGCTTGTTTTAACCCATACAATGCCTTCTTAAGTTTGAAAACAATATTTTTATCATTTCCTAGAATGAATCCTTCAGGTTGTTCAATATAAACTTCTTATTCTAGATCCCCATTTAAAAATGCAGATTTAAAATCCATTTTATATAATTTAAAGTTATGAAAGCTTGAAAATGCAAGAAAAATTCTTATGGATTCACATCTATATAAATGTGCAAATGTTTCTTCAAAGTCTATTCCTTCTTATTGAGCATAGCCTTTGCATAAGAGTCTTGATTTGTTTCTAATTACTTCTCCATTTTCGTTCAATTTGTTCTTGAACACCCATTTTATCCCAATAAAACTATTATCATGAGGCCTTGGTACTAATTCCCATGTATGGTTATTTTCTATTTGATCAAGTTATTCATTCATTTCATTAATCCAACATTCATCTTTAAATTCTTGATTCACATTTTGAGGTTCAATTGTGGATAGTAAGGCAATGTAACTAGGAGTTCCAACAAGAGTTCTTCTAGTTTGTACTCTTGATTCCTTTTGACCTAGAAATTGGGATTCAAGGTTATTTTTCTGAACATTACTTAATGGAGTCTTTTATGATGTTTCTATGTTTTCATTTCCTTCTTTAGATGCTTCAATAATTTCCTCTCCTACAACATTTTTACTTGTAGTAGGAACAATTTTGTCATCTGCTAGTGCTTCACTTTTGGTCCTTGTGGATGCTTCATCAATCACAACATAAATGTATTCCACAATATTTTGAAGCCTTTTATTATAAAATTTATATACCTTTCTTATAGAAGAGTATCCAAGGAGGATTCCTTCATCAACTCTAGATTAAAACTTTCCAAGCTTATCATTGTTATTCTTCATGTAGCATTTGCTTCAAAAGAGTCCAAAGTGTTTAATAGTTGGAGTCTTACCAAACCATACTTCATAAGGATTTTTATCACTATTTACATGAACATGAGATTTGTTAAGGATATTCACGGTTTTATGTGCTTCTTCTCCCTAGAATGTGTGAGGCATTCTAGAATCATCAAGTATGAAAGATTCCATTTGTTGGATTGTTCTGTTCATTCTTTCTGCCACTCAATTTTTTTGAGGAGTCTTAGCTATAGAAAATTGTCGTTTGATGCCATGTTGTTCACAAAAATTGGAAAACTCATCTGATATAAACTCTCCTCCTCTATCAGATATAAGAAATTTTATTTTCAAAACTAACTCATTTTATACCAAAGCCTTGAATAATTTAAGTTTATCAAATTATTCATCTTTATGTTTAAGTAAGCCAATCCAACACATTCTATTAAATTCATCAATGAATAATATGAAATATTGTTCAGCTCGAGCAGAAATTGTTCTCATAGGACCACACAAATCAGTATGAATAATTTCAAGTGGATTAATTGAAGTACCTTCTTTAGCATTAAACTGAACTCTGGTTTTATTATGCTATTTTCTGGTAGATAGATTTGCATATGCTATTTTATGGTAGAGAGATGTTGGGAAAGTCACGAACTACTTCCATTTTTATTGACTAGTATAATTTAGATAAGTTTAGATGTACCAACCTTCTAAGCTTAGATGTGTCAACCTTCTTAGATGTGTCAAACTTCTTGATTTGACATGATTTGCATATGCTATTTTCTGGTAGAGAGATGTTGGGAAAGTCACAAACTACTCCCATTCTTCTTGACTTGTGTAATTGATAAAATCTTAGATGTACCAACCTTTTGTGCCAAATCCACCTTTCTTCTGATTTTCTTAAGTAACAATTCTCTTGGCTGCATTCCAAGACAAAGACATTTCTTGGAGTTCTTGTTCCCTTTATTATGATATTACCTATATTTATATTATGTACCACACAATTCTTTAATCTTAAAACAACCTCATGTCCTTGGCCACACATTTGGCTAACACTTAGCAATTCATATCTCAGTCCATCAACAAATAAAACATTTCCATTATTGACCCTTTCCTTTAACAATACATTTCCTTTCCCTTTAATAGTAGCAGGTGAATTATTACCAAACGTTACATTCTTTTCTTTCTTTAATTAATTAAGAGAAATAAACTTATCTTTGTCACCTATCATATGCTTTGAACATCCGCTATTAATGTAACATAGAATTTCTTGATCTCCTGCATACAAAGCTAGGCCACAATTATTAGTATCTATGGTTTTATTTTTCCATATATTAGGGGGTATTGCCTTTTTTTATGTTGGTAAGATGATCCCATTTTGTTTCTGCATTGATATTATTTATGAACAAATTTATTGCGGAGAGGGAATTCAATTTCATCTTCAAGTGGTGATAAAACATTATAAGAATATTTATTTACCATGATCTCATTCTTTTGTTTTCTTGCTTCTCTTGTCATAATAGTTTTATAAGAAACACATAGAGCAACTTTTTGACAAAAATTGTGGCAAGTCAAGCATTTACCATTGAATTAGGGATAATTGGTAGTATAGTACATTCTTGAGTAGATTTACATTTTATGTTGTCTTGGTTGAGAATTATTTTATCCTTCATTATTTTGCTAAGAGCTATGACTTTGATGACTGCTTTCTTTTACGGTATTGGCATAATTTCATGTACCTGCTTCAGAAGATTTTATAATTTTTTATGATTCACCATTTGAACTGCATCCAAGACTTGTCTTTATTAGGGGAGATGATTGCAATTTGACAATTTCTTCTAAAGTCTCGGGTCCTTTAGCAAATTTAAAATTTAGAGCCCTTTTTTTCCAGTTCCTTCCTTAGGTTCACTACTTCAAGTTCTAAATTTTTGCAAATTTTCAAGAATTTGTTTCTTTAGAGATTCAACTAATTTAGCTTATTCTAGATAGATTTTTAGTTGAGTTATTTCTTCAACAAAAGAGTTTTCCTTGTATATACATTTTTCCTTTTCTTGTTTTTTGTTTATAATCGTGAGTCTATCAATTTCATCTGGAGCATCCATAAAAATGTCATCATATTCATCTATGCATTGGTATTAAAATGCCATAAGTAACTAATAATCTTGATCAAATTCATTATCCTCATTATTAGAATAATATTCACTATCTTCATGGATATAGAAACTCTTATGCTATCAAATCCTCTTTTAATATTTCCTTTTGAAGCAATTTTTCCTTTCTCATGATTTTCTCTATGAGGAAATTCGGTAGTATAATGACCAACCTTTCCAAAAGAAAAACATTTAAACGGAATCTTACCTCTTAATTTTTTGTGTTCCTACTTGTAACTTTCTCACTAATGTTTCTTTTTCGTCATCTAATATGTATCTTGTGTCTTTGGGTGTTTCTTTCTCTTTCCATTTATATGTGGCTTTGAAGGTTTTTTCTCTCATTTCTGACAAACCAACCTTCCTCATCTCAAATTCTTTCAAGATTCCATCGAGTTGTTCAAGTGTAAGACTCTTCAAATACTTCATTTCTTCAATGGTGAAGGTTTTGGAATCGAACTTCGGAGTTAGTGATCTCAAAATATTATCAACGACAGTAGCATATTTTATTTCATCACCAATATTTCTCATATAATTAACAACCTCATTTACTCTAAGGAAAAAAAACTCTAATGTTGTCATCATCATGCATTTTAAGAGTCTCATATTGTCTTCTAAATGATTTCAATTTAACACTTTTTACCTTGGTGTTGCCTTCATAACTTTGGATAATATTATCCCACATAGCCTTTGCAGTGTTAAAATACATGAATTACACAAACTCAGACTCGGAAAAACTTCCCAAGATGGAATTCACGGCCTTTGCATTGGTTTCATATTGTTTCTTCCTTGCATCATCTGTGGGAATGGATGCTAGATATTAATATCCACTTCCATTAGGGTAGTTTTGAGGTCTAAAATCGGCCTCATAAGGAAATTATAAAATAATAGTTGAAATAATAAAATAATATTATATTATGTCATCAAAGTTTAGAGGGAAAAAAGAAAAAACAACTTTTTTCAGCTCGTATTTTCAACTTATCTCCCTATGGGTTTACTTATATTTAGAGAAAAAACACTCGTTGTATGCATAATTCGATTCCTCATCCAAGGATTACCCATGTTGCATACTTTCAATGGACCCTTCTATACGAAAAATGAGAAATACATGAAAAAGCATGATTGCAATCATGTTTTCATGTATTTCTCATTTTTCATGTAGTAGGGTGCATTGAAAGTATGGAACATGGGGTAATCACATTTTCATGTATTTCTCATTATTTATATAGTAGGTTACATCTAAAGTATGCAACATGGGTACTCCTTGGATGAATAATTAAATTTTTCAGGGCAATCACGTTTTCATGTATTTCTCATTATTTCTATAGTAGGTTACATTTAAGGTATGCAACATGGGTACTCCTTGGACGAGGAATTAAATTTTTCATCCAAAAAGTACCCCTGCTCGAAATTTGAGTAAAACCTTAGAGAGATAAGTTGAAAATTCAAGTTGAAAATATAATTTTATTATTTTATTATTTTTTAATCTTTTTACTTTTTTACCCAAAAAATGGTGAATCACCCCGCATGGTTGACATCATAATCTTGAAACCCATTGGTTCTTATAAAGTTTATTTTGGCTATACATTTTTTGTAGGAGGCCAATTTTAGACCTCAAAAGTCCTCTAATGCAATGATTTCCCATACATTGGATCCTACCGAATGCAAGTATGCTATCATTTCGACTTTCCAAAAGACAAATTTAGTTCCATTAAATAAAGATTGTCTGATAGAAGATAATCCATATTGACTGCTCATCTTGATTAATCTCCCTTTAAGAAAAGAAGCTTATTCTGAGAGACTTTCTTTGATAGAAATTGTTAGCAAAAATATCGTGAGTGGGGGTGAATCAGTATTTTTAAATTCACTTTAACTTTTCTTTCATACGTTATTTGTTAAGTCCCTCTATTAATAGTGTAGTCCCTTATTATGTTAGTGTAGCCCCCCTTATTGTTATTTTTGTACCCCTGTAACCCCCATATTGTTATTATTGTGCCCTTACATTATTATTGTTATGTTGGCTAGGATTACATTGTGGCCCCACTAAGATTATATTGTGGCCCCATGGACTCCTATATATAGAAGGAGGTTTTGGTAATTTGTATCATCCAAGAATTTTTCATTCATGTAATGTATTGGAGGTTTCCCCCTCAAAATGGCTTATTTCTAAGGCATTGATATCTCTTTTCTTCTATTTTTGGAGCTGCTTTCACAACATTTGGTATCAGAGCTTTGGATTCTAGGGTTTCGCTCCTCCAAACAGGTCATCGTGGCATTTGCGCTATAAATTTTTTTCTACGAAGGTTAAGAAGCTGAAATTTTTAGAGTGCGAAGCAGAAATCCTAAGGAACATCGTCACAACATTTCCAAGCTTGGTTCAAAATATTTCGGAGATATGATCTGTGGAATTTAGGTCTTTTTGCAGGCTCTTGAATTTCACTTAAAAAGGTCATCGTGGAATTATCACTATAACTTTTTTTCTATGAAGGTTTAGAAGCTAAAATTTTTAGAGCGCACATCTAAAATCCTAAGGAACATTTTTGCAAAATTTTAGAGCTTGGTTCACAATATTTTTGGAGATATGATTTGTGGAAGTTAGGTCTTTTTCAGGCTCTCGAATTTCATCTCAAAAAGGTGATTGTGGGAAAATCCTCATAAATCTCTCTCTGAGCATCAGATTGGAATGATGTAAAAAGTGGCCACAAGTTCACGGACTGTAGTTTCCTGTCTATAAATTTTAGAGACAAAAGAGAAAACAGTGACACATGGCAAGTCATACAATTTCGCTCTACTGAACTATTCCATAATTAGGTCATTGTGGGAGATTGGACATAACTTTGCCTTGAAGAATCCAAATCAGGTCAGACCTGTGTCATTTGAACGAGGATTAATAGGGCTACCGCAAGGCCAAATTTTAGTTATTGAGGATTTGAAATTACATAGAAAATTTAGTTTCAATACAGAGCTTTTCAAAAGAAAGAAAACGTTGTGTATTTAGTTTTTAAAATTCCATAATGTTTGTTTGAAAAAGTAGTTTGAAGTGATTCCAAGGGCATATTTTAGAATTTTTATCATTATTAAGTTCTACAATACCTCAAAAAAATAATTCCATAACCATTAAGCCCTCAAAAATCTATACTATGATGCATGAAGAGGAAGAATTGCAGTATGAGATTACGACACCAAGTGAAACAAATTTCAATCTTACGAAGAGAAACTGAAGATGACATAGATGGTTTAAAAGAAGAAATGAAGGCTAAGTTGGATGGTTTAAAGGATCAAATAATGGCTAATATGGATGATAAATTAGTGGAAGATCACATCGAGCATCAACAACAAGTTCTCCAACTCTCAAAGGATAACCTAACTTTGGTGCAGAATCTAATGAAACAACAGGAAGATCAACATCACATTGAAAGAATTTTTGAAGTAGTCATATAAATAAGAATTCGAAAAGTACAATCAATTTCAGAGTATCTCAGCAAGTGGAAGAACTTTCTTGTAGAAGATTCCACATAGGAGGATGAAAATTTTATACAGAAGCATCAAGAAATAATCAAGCGTTGAGGACAACACTTGTTTGAAGGAGAGGGGCATGTTAAGTCCCTCTATTAATAGTGTAGTCCCTTACTGTGTTAGTGTAGCCCCCCTTATTTTTACTGTTGTACCCCTATAACGTCCATATTGTTATTATTGTGCCCTTACATTATTATTGTTAGCTCGGCTAGGATTACATTGTGGCCCCACTAGGATTATATTGTGGCCCCATGGACTTCTATATATAGAAGGAGATTTTGGTCATTTGTATCATCCAATAATTGTTCATTCATGTAATGTATTGGAGGTTTCCCCCTCAAAGTGGCTTATTTCTAAGGCGTTGATATCTCTTTTCTTCTATTTTTGGAGCTGGTTTCACAACATTATTGTTATGCAAGTAACCTACGTATGTACGCGACTCTGCTGAATATAAACTGCGTATATCTAATTAAGTATTTTTTAATATTGAACCAGTGCATAATTAATTCACTAATCATTCATTAGGAAGAAATTATGAGCAATTAGATGATCAACACATAAGAAACAAATCAACACACACGAACATGATTATTTTAGGTGGAAACCAAATGTGGGAAAAAACCATCGATGTTGTCATCTTTGTCTTCTTATTTTATTGTAAAGAAAAAAATATTAGAATATTGTATTGGCGTTGTCTCAAACCAGTACCTAGGCACCCACATGCAGAAGGATACAACCTTTTCTCACTCTTTAGTACCTACTGGAAGGGAGAGCCAACCACCTAACTTTGTTTACCAAGTCCTACTTGAAGGTTGGGCCACATTTCACAGTATTTCAGACTGGATCCACTTTCATCGTTAATACCAAGATAAAAAATAAATCATTTTTCAACTCACCCAATAAATGAACTAATTGAATCACCAAATCAATCACCAAATCTCAAGCAACCAATGAAACTAGATCAAACCAATTCATATCAGATCTTATCAATTCAAAACCATTCATAAGTATACATACCATACTTTGTTCGTCATAGAAACTAGTTTTTGTCAGTATAAACCTTGATCAAACATACATTAGAATGTATACACTATTTTTCTGAATAATACCCGCGTATGTACACACTTCCCCTAAAGAAGATCTGCGTATAGATCTCAAATCACTGACAGCTGAGTCTGAATCACTGTAGAAATGAATCATATATTGAATCCATCACAAATTACTGAACCAAATACATGTCACCATATAGTAGCATTAACACTAATCAAAATTCCATTCCATAATAAATTCAACCCAACCAGTATTGTGAAACATAGATTATCATGATAGAGACATCATTGATAGATAACAAAAAACATAATAGAACTGATCAAATATCATCAATAGCCCATACTGCAAAACCATAGCATCTATACATGACTTTTACAAAGCACATCCACATATGTACGTGAGATCCATGCATAACACCAGTGTGAAGATTCTGAACATACTGAAAATACTTTGCAAAATATATATGTGATTGTTCAGAAGCATATATGCATATGTACACGAACTTTAAGAGGCAAACCATCATACAAATATGAAATCACTGAATCATACCTTCACTGCACAACACAATATCTGTCAAAAGAAAATCTTAACATACACACTGTTACATTCAAATATCATTATACCATCATCATATATCTATCAAATCATAAACAAACTAAGCAAAATGTATTCATTTCAGATATATTAGATCTGATCCATATCCCTGCTCCCTCGTGCATACATGTTTGAAATAAAGTCATTCATAAACAATTCATCACTTACACCCTAAACACTTTGATCTCCATCTCCTTATATAGTATTAGTCTTAGTCGATACCTTAGGCCAATCCCTTAGTAATGAAAATTATATTCTTTGACGAGATCAAATATCCATTGTGGCATTTATTACTATGGGTTAATACCATTCTAAGGAACTCTGGTATTAAAATTACCATGGTGCGGATTATGTACGTGAATTTCTTTCACCATACTAGCGTTTGTATGTCACCTTGTTTCTCAAGAGCCGTGTATACTTTCCCAATATTCACTTTTATCATTTCTATATCTTTGAACTTGAAATTCCTTTGTCCATCATTTTTGTCACATCTATACCAACCTTCATAATAATCAAGAAAAATTTCAAGGATGGAATTTTATCTTAAAGTTTAGAAACCTTGACAAATCTTACTAGTCCCTAATATGCAAATTGTAAAATGCTTGGAAATATTTCTGTAAAAATATTTATATTTCTAATGATTTTATATTTTGTCTATATAAAATTTTGGTGATTTTTAAGGTAAAATAATTATGATACTATAAAATTTAGGCGAATCATTTTTAGAAAAAAATGGAAATTAACGAGTCTTTTTTTTGGAAAAAACATGGAAAATTAGGCCACCTGCGAATATTAGCCCGTAAACGTTTCCTTGATAATAATTATGTTACCATAATGTTGAAAACTTGATCAAGTAGGTTGCCATCAAGGACAACACATTAGCCATAATTCCAATAGAGTGTGACATGGAAACATAAATGGTTATTGACATGGTGATGAACTAACATTATATCACAATAATTTTCAATATAACAAGAGTAAACATTATTAAATAAACCCTAATTCTATTTTACCTACTTTTTCTCAATACATATGGTCTTGGAATATTTTTAATGTAGAAATAAAATATTGCTTGAAATAAAATACAATGCAGAACTAAATAACGCACATGGTACCCATGCGCTTGGTGGGCTAAAGTTGAGCATTACTTCAATGAGTTTTTTTCTCGTATATGAATCCAACCGTACTTAATATTTAAATTCCAGATATGTGAATGAAATTACCTGCAAAACAAAGGAAGGAGGATAAGTTAGATGCGAAAAATAATTAATAAATTAGAAGAAAAATCATATCATTTCCTTGTTCACAATTTTTATAGTAAGAGTCTCTTACTGCCCTACATGAAAAATGACAGTTTATGGTCTTTCACTCAAATAAAAACACAATTTCAAAGAAAGACAAATACTACATGAATTTTTTTCATGGAAAATAATTTTTTTTCTTATAAAACTTTATGTAACTCCCTCTCATCCAAGACATACAAGACAAATATCAAAATAAAATTGTTGTCTCACCTAAACCCTTACCATCTCGAGCTCTTTGCTTCAGATAGTTATTCCACTTCAACTGTTAGGTCCCTATATTACTAGTGTAGTCTCTTATTGTTGTTAGTGTAGCCCCCTTATTATTATTGGTGTACCCCTATAGTCCCCATATTTTTATTATTGTGCCCCATAAAATCCCATTATTGTTATTGTTGCGCCCTTACATTATTATTGTTAGGTCGGCTAGGAGTATATTGTGACCCCATGGACTCCTATATATAGAAAGGAGGTTTTTTCATTTGAATCATCCAAGAATTGTTCATTTATGTAATGTAAAGGAGGTTTACCCCTTGAAGAGGCTGATTTTTAAGGCATTGATCTATATTTTCTTCTATTTTGTGAGTTGGTTTCTTAACATTTGGTATTGGAGATTTGGATCCTAGGGTTTCGCTGCTTCAAATAGGTCATGGTGGAATTTTTTCTATAATTTTTTTTTACAAAGGTATAGAAGCTAAAAAAAACCCATTTGTAAAGAAATCCTAAGGAACGTCGTGTAAAAAATTTCAGATCTTGTTTCATAATATTTTTGGAGATATGATATGTGGAAGTTGGGGTTTTTGCAAGCTCCCGAATTTTATCTCAAAAAGGTGAAGTTGGAAAAATATTTATAACTCTCTCTCTTAGCATCAGATTGGAATTCTCTAAAAAGTGAACGAAATTACACGGTATTTAGTTTCCCGTGTATCAATTTCAGAGTTGAAGGAGGAAACAGTGACACGTGGAACGTCATACAAATTCGCTCTACTGAACCAATCCATAATTAGGTCATTGCGGGATATTAGTCATAATTTTTCCTTGAAGAATCCAAATCAGGTCAAACCTATGGCATTAGAAATAAGAGTCAGATGGATACTAAAGGACCAAAGATAAAATATTGGGGATCCAAAATTACAAAGATACATAAGTTTCAATATCGAGCTCCTCAAAAGTAAGAAAAAGGTGTGTATTGTTTTTTCAAATTGCATAAGTCTTGTTTGAAAAATCAGTTTGAAGTGATTCCAAGGGCATACTGAAGCATATATATCAGTATTGGGTTATAAAACAACCCCTAAAAAGAACTCAACACCCATTAAGCCCTCAGAAGGTTCAACTATGACTCATGAAGAGGAAGAAGTGCAACATGATATATCAAAATTACAAGACCAAGTGCACCAAATTTCGCTCTCACAAAGAGTAACTGTTATAGCATCATTTTTCACCCTAATGTGATTAATGATTGTATCTTTGGCCTTGGGAACCCTTTCCCCCTAGACTTGAACAACTTCATAAAAAACATTTTCTAATAACCCATACGCGACTATCCCCAGACTTTTCCACCTATATACGTGAGTCCATTCATACTTTTCTGCGTATGCAATTTATATCATTAAAAATATATAAAATTCCTTATTTTCGAGGCAGGGTTGATGGTTATTCCCATAATTTAACAACCCCATCACGTGGCCTAACTGTTTCCAATTGTTGAAACTAATTTCGAGGAGTATAAAAGCCCCTCATATGCATGGCCTAAGGGAGAGAGAAAATTATTGATATTATACTTTGTTGGAGCCCTATTTCAAGTCTCATATTCCTGTGCCTCCTGCACTTCCCAGGTATATTCAGGAAACCCTTGTTTCCTTGAGATGCTCATCATCCTATATGACATCTAGTGTGCACACATATTAGAAGAATTCTTGTGAGGCGAGGGCTAGACAGATCCATATGACGGTATGCTCGAAGACCGTGGAAGGATTCAGGTGATCTGTCCACATTTCTATTACTATACATACCAATTCTAATAAGAAGAACCATCTTGTTCCCAATATTCACGTGTTTATAACTCTTTATATATGTGTAATAATCATTAATTGAATGTTTGATATTGTTCTTATGATATTATGCATGAGTTACACTGACATTTAGGGACTATATATGTTGTACAACTAGAGTTTCGTGTTTGTTCTTTCTTGATTTCTAGGTTATGAAGCACAAGGGGTTATTGGAGGTTTGCACCCCGTGGGATCTATGTTGGGAAAAATACTGAGAGGGGGGGTAAATCAGTATTTAGGGCATACTAAAACTTTTTAATTTTCCATGGTCTAAAAACCCATACGCTACTTTGCTGAATCCAACTAGCGTATACACGCGGATATCCTTCATAAAACTCGTGTATACACAGAGATATAATTATGCCATTAATTCTTCACTTATATCATTCCATCATTCATTCATTAGATGTTCTATAAACAGTAAACATGTGCAGTAAGAACAGAATAAACCATCACACATAAGAATCACACATGAACACCAGGATTTTAGGTGGAAACCCAAGTCGGGAGAAAACCACCACTGCAGTTGCTCAGCCTTCAATATTTTATTATAGAGAAAAAATATTACAACATATGTGCTGGTGCAGACTCCTACCAGCACGCAGGCACCCACCTGCACTCGTTTACCAGCCTTTCCTGGAAGGGAGCTCCAACCCCCTGACTCGTTTACCAGCCTCTCCTGGAAGGGAGCTACGACCCCCTGATCTCGTTTACCAGCCTCACCTGGAAGGGAGCTACAACCCCCTGACTGAAGGCTACAACCCTCAGCGCCTCTATTGACCACGTTTCATCAATTTTCACACTGGATCCAAACAACTTCAATAGAGCACAACTTGCAGGCATCGTTTCATCATATTTTCAGACTGGACCCACTCCACACATTAAGCTCAAACATACAACCAAACTGATACAGACAACTCAGAACTGTAGAATACAGATAGCAGTAACACAGCAGAACAGATCAGACATTTCATACCCCATTCTTCAGAAAACCCTAGTTTGCATACGCGCTTTACTTTCACTGAGCCCGCGTATATACGTGCCTTCTGCCATACAAACATGCGTATACTTCAGTACATATTACAGAGCTAATTTCACTGCACATACGCGCTTTCTCTTCATCGAAGCCGTGTATATATGCGCTTCTTCTGCGGAAAACTAGCATATGGTTCTTCAGACATTTAGGTCATTGCAATTCTTCAGAACAGACACATCACACAGATTTTACTCTTTACGTCAGACAGATGTTCGCCTCATCTCAGATCTAATCATTCCATAAACAGATGTAGCAAATACAAATTCATTTCAGATCTAGATTCCCTTCTTCATCATTTTCTTCATAGGTGCTTCATGCATTCATATCTATCATTCAACTGTAACCATTTCCATTCAGATATACTTCAGAGAGAAGCATTCATTCAAGCTCAGACATCTTGCCCCCACACTCATGATTTGCACAATGAATTTCTTCTCTTTATATAGGATTACCCTTTTTCAATACCATGAGCCAAAACTACATTACTTCCGATGGTATTCCTGGACGGGGTCACAAAGACGAATCATTACTCAATACAATGGGTCAATACCATGGTGGTTACTCCTGGTTTTGCACTTTATGAGCGCTTTTGCCCATACGCGACTTGGAACGTTATTTCCCGCATGCATACGCAACTTCTCCTAGACAAATCCATGTATGCCTTGAGACATACTCTTTTCATCATAGATATAGCACATACTGAATTCCTTTCTTCATTACCTTCTGTACTCACTGTAGATACATCAGATTTACATAATCTAGCAAGTTTATCAAGACATATTCTATCAAGCATAACATCATCAAGTAGGTTGCCATTCAAGGACAACACTTTATCAACAATGTCATGTATTCATCTTCATTAAGTGGGTTGCCATCAAGGACAACACTCTGCATCATATTGCCAACAATCTCCCCCTTTGGACTTGATGGCAACCACGATGGTGTTTGATCACCACAACAGATAGGTACATTAAGAATACACTGACACCATGTCACTCTCACCATTCTTTGACACCATTCGTTCTCTTCCGTTCTCTTCATTCAAACACCATGTCACTCTCCCCCTTTGACATCAAGGGCAAAGGGCGGATCACACTCTCCCCCTTTTCTCATGTAGAAGAAGCGTTCTGCAGATCTAATGTATATTGAAGTGACCAAGCTCCCCCTGAGTTCATGCTGAATCTGCAAACATATTTTTTCAATGAAGTACATGACTCTATGAACTTCCTATCACAAAAGACTCATACTTACATCAAGGATCCAACCAAGTGGATTTACATATTTGACTCAACTACCCAACTAAGTGGGTTTACAAATTTTGACAAGTCCTTACATGACTGAATTTTACAGCATGGGTCTCAACATGACCTTTTCATCAAATTACAAATATGACTATTCATGACTAATACCAAAAAGAAAGACCTCAAGAGAGATCATATATCAGAACCATCATAATGCCAACAATGCATTATACTCAGCAAGGCGAATGCTCCCCCTGAAACTGTGCATCCAAGCATCCTTTCCATATGACCAAGGCTCCTCTTGTGCAACCTGAACATCTTCAACAACAAGTCATCGGCAACAATCTCTGCATGATCTGTCCTTATCTCTGAATTATAAGACTTTCATCTCAGCAACGAATACTCTTCAATAAAAAACAAACAGGACTCCTCCATAATCTTCAACGTAAGAAACCATGTATCATGAGTATAACCAGAATAATGCTAACAGAACAATCATTAGCAGTCAGAATGATGCTCCCCCTGAATCTCTGCTCCTGATCTTCATCTGCCATCCCAATTCTCTTATCATTAATGAATGCGCGACTGTGTCTGCTGAAACTCGCGTGTATACGTGACTTTCGTTCATTGAACCCGCGTATGTAAAGTGAAGCATAGAAATTTTCACATTCTTTCATCTCCCCCTGAACTTGTCCTTCCTATACATGTTTTCTTCATATTGGATGCTTTTTTAGGTAGAAACATAACCAGAAAAGCCAAAAAGTACTGCAAAATGCTGACCCCAACCAAAAATAGTCAGCAACTATCCATACGCGACTTTCTGTTCATATACTCATGTATATACGCGACTGTATATCAGGAAAACCGCGTATCCTATTTAATCTTCTGAATTTATGCATATTTGTTCGTTTGACTGGCAGAGAATACTCCCAGCTTCTGTCTTAGATACTCGAACGCTTCCCTGGGCAGAGGTTTGGTAAAGATATCAGCAACTTGTTCTTTGGAGGGAACATACTCCAACTTCACCTTTTGCTCAAGTACTTGTTCACGTAAGAAGTGATACTTGATGGGAATGTGCTTGGTCTTCGAATGCATAACAGGATTCTTTGAGATAATGATGGCACTTGTATTATCACACATAATGGAGATAGGAGAAGTACATTTGATTTGAAAATCTCCCAAGGTTTGCATCATCCAAAGGAGTTGAGTGCAACAAGATGCGACAGCCACATATTCTGCTTCAGCAGTAGATAAGGCAATAGAACTTTGCTTCTTACTGAACCAAGATACCAATCAAGGCCCCATATAGAATGCACCACCACTTGTGCTTTTTCAATCATCAACATTTCTAGCCCAATCTCCCTCAGAGTAAGCATGAAGAGTAAGATCAGCATTCTTTGGATACCATAGTCCAAAGTCTTGAGTTCCTTGCAGATATTTGAATATTATTTTGACAGCCTAAAGATGAGACTCTTTTGGATTAGCTTGGAATCGTCCAACAATCCCAACAGCATGCATAATTTCTGGTCTAGTCCCGGTGAGATAAAGTAGACTTCCTATCATTGATCTGTATTCTGGTTGATTCACCATGGGAGAATCATCATGAGAACTGAGATTGCATCCGGTTATCATTTTTTTTTTCTAAGTGAGACTAATTCTATTGACTATAAAAATACTGATACAAAACTGCCACAGCTACTGCTGTGAAATCCAGACAGCTGGGGTTGATCAACAAAACTGTTCTTGAGAATCCTGGGTCGCCCATAGCGGGAAACCGACCCTTTAAGCATAAGTATCTGAGCCGCCCATGATAGGGAAACCGGCCATAATTTTATACAAGACACATAAACAGTAACATAAAAAATAGAAACATCTATCTGCCAAACAGGCTGGCAACTGAAACAGTAAAACACAAAAGTTCCAGCAGTAATTGAGCAGGGAGATTCAACCATCATGCTCTGAAGACATCGGCTCCTCCTCAACTCTGCATCCATATTCATCCTCGTCGCTGCTGTCCGCCCTGCCCTTTTGACTGTCAATCTTCATGTCCTGGTTCTCAGCTTCAGAAAGCGGCTCGATTTGAAGAGAGGGGTTGGAGCAGTGGGCATGGGGAGGGGAGGGAGGAGCAGGATGAGGGATTTCTTCACGAAGGGAGACAGTGATGAAAGCAGTGATAATGGAGTCGACGGAGGTGCAGTGGAAATGGAGCTCAGCGTTCTGGGTGGTTTGCCTGATGGTGGACCCCAAAAGCCTTCTGCCCGGAGGGTTGAGCTGATTGGGAGGGGCAGAAGCGCCAGGAGGGAGGGGCTGACTAGGAGGAACGGGAGGGTCGGGAGGGGTGGACTGACAGGGTGGCTCAGAAGGAACAGTGGGAGTGGGCTGACTAGAAACGCCACCAGAAACACGCGCGCGCCCACATCCCCTGCCTACACTACGCGAAATCTCATCTCCTCGCCCACATCCTCTGCCTCTGCCTCTGCGCAAAGCTGGCAGAGGAGTGGGTTCATCACTTTCAGAATAGGAGCTCAAATCAGAAGAGGGCGAAGGAGGAATGACAGAGGCCTGGCCCCGACTGACCCCACGCCGACAGCGCATCCGCTGCCTAAGGCGAGGCATGGTGGGCAGAAGGTGGCACAAGCGAGGCCGGCCAAAGGAGGGGTCTGGAGCTTTGAGAGCGATGGGGAGACCACCAGGGTGGTGCAAGCCAGTCAAATCAACAGAAGAGCTAGAATTCCAGTTAGCGGAGGGGCAGCGACCATGAGAATGCAAATTGAAACTGAAAGGAAGCAATGTACCTGCAATAAACTCATCAGAGACACCAGACGAAGCGGAGGCACTGCAGAAGGGGCTGTTGGTGAAGTGGATACCCGGTATCGTCTCCAAGCAGGCCAGAATGCAGCATCGATGCCAAGTCTACGTTTTGTAGCTTGAATTGGCATAACCAGGCGGGCAAACACTGCGCAGGGGAGTCAGAGCTCTCCCATGGCCTCCTCCATCCTGCTCACCATCCACAGTGAGAGCCATCAACCAAACAACCGCCATATACCACTGAGCCAAGGTGAAATTACTACAAATCTGGTCGACCCGAGGCATATTAATAACGCCATCAGGTTGAATATGCGGGGCCATGTGGGCATAGCACGCAAGCTTTGTTGGGAGCTGCGCAGAGGCCCGGGGCTCTTTAATGCTCCACCACATCCGCATCCGGAGGGAGGCGATCCTTGTGCACCAGTGATGTGCAGTTCTGTAATGTGTCTGCATCATGGATGATAGAGAGGGAGCCGTGAATGAGCGTGCTATTGCTCTCAATTCCGAAATTGGCTAGGAGATCAGCGACCTTGTTACCTTCCCGCTTGACGTGAGTGAAGGAAACCGCCCTGTTGTTTTGAAGCCAGTTGCTTATCTTATCAATACGAGTAGCCAAACGCCAACTGTGAGCCACTTTGTTAGGATCGTCCCCCCATAGAAGCTGATTAGCTATATGGATAAGGATTTGAGAGTCTCCTTCAATGATGATAGGGAAAAGATTGTGCTGGAGAGTGAGACGCAGGCCTTGCCAGAGGCCTTCAAGCTCGGCAGAATTGTTGGTGTCCCAACCAATTGAGCCGAAATAAAGGTGCTGAACTTCTCCCTTGGAGTTTCTGAAGATACCGCCAAAACCTGCTTGCCCGGGCTTCCCCTTGGAAGCTCCATCAAAGTTTAATTTGAACACTCCAGGGGAGGGAGGAATCCAATTCGAGGGCATGTTAGTGGCCGTCTTGTTTCTGATCTTTGGAGTAATCCCAAGGTTGAGATTCCAGTTTTGCCAGACCAGGATTTCTCTCTGCTGCTCGGGGAGATCTTCTTCTTGCCAGGAATGAAGGGCTAAAGTTTCGTGAAGGTTACCAATAAAGGAGAGCCATAAAGAGTCCAGGGATGAGGCTTGGTTTTTGAAGATACACCTATTCCGTTCCTTCCATAAGGTCCAAAAGATCAGCCCGGGAAGGAGCTGCCAGAGAGCATTGAGGAGGGCAGAGAGGTAGGGGCGTTTGGGCCATTTGCGTAAGATGGAGGTGATATCACTGGAGGGCTTGCTCTTCTGACATCGGAAACTACACTTGTCCCATAAAGAGTTGGCTAAAGGGCAGAGCAGCATGAGATGTTGAATAGTTTCAGCATTGTGAGTACAGTTGGGGCATCGTGAAGGCCCAATGAAGCCTCTTTTGACAAGGTTGTCCCAAGTGAGGATGCGCTGATGACTTAAGAGCCAGAGGAAAGTAGAGATCTTAGGCCAGGTGAGGGGATTCCAAATCATCTGCCAAAGGGGGTCCCGAGGGAGCGGGGTAGGATGCAGCAAGAAGTAGGCTTCCTTGGTAGAGAACATTCCTTTAGTAGTGTGACCCCATCTGAGAATGTCAGGGTCATTAGAGCTCCTGATTTTCCTTCGTTGTAGCTCCTGGTCGAGGTTTTCTATCATAGAACTCTGAGCATGGGCTATAATGAGATGCGAGGGTTTCCACCTCCAAAACCCATTGCTGTCAGTGTCCATCCAATGCGCATTAATTTTATCATCCAGAGCAGCTCTAGGATCTCCAAGGTTGTTTAGGGGAAACTTTTCCAGAAGGATGGATTCTTGTTGCCAGGAGTCTGACCAGAAGCGTGCAGATTGGCCATTGCGGACTTCCCAAAAACTATGTTGCTGAATGAGCGCATAGTGCTGCTTTGCCGCATTCCAAATCAAGGAACCCGAGTTAGTTGGAGCCAGTCTTACCAGGTCTGCAGTAGTTCTGTTGTTGGCGTACTTCGCTGTCCAAAGTTTAGCCCAAGGAGTATGGGGATTAGAGATCCATCTCCACCATACACGTGCAGCCATGACTTCATTGTTGTGCGAGGGGTCTCTCAAGCCGAGGCCTCCAGCCTCTTTGGGGGTACAGACTGTGCTCCAGTTAACTAAGGCCCATTTGCGATTATGACCAGAGGAGCCCCAGAGAAAGCATATTTTAAGTGCTTTTATCTGTTTGAGGACCCATTTCAGGGCTGCAAGAACATAAAAAAGATAAAGAGGCATAGATTGTAAAATTGCTTTGATGAGAGTGAGTCGACTAACCATATTGAGAGCTCGAAAGGTCCAAGAAGAGAGTCTGGATTCCAATTTTTCAAGGAGCTGGTTCCAGGAGGAATGCTTGATGGTAGAGTTAGTGAGGGGAGCTCCGAGATATTTGTCAGGAAGAGTAGCCACTGAGAAGCCGAGAATACGAGCAATGTTAACTTGGGCAGGAGGGGAGGTGTGGAAGAAAAAGATCTGAGACTTAGAGTCATTAATAGTTAACCCTGAAGCTTGAGAGAAGAGGTTGAGGATTGCTTTCAACGAGCGGGCTTCTTGGACAGAGGGGTGGCCAAAGAGCATGTTATCATCAAAAAATTGTTGGTGGGTCGAGGTGGGGGCTCCGTAAAGAGAAAGATATCGCAAATGCCTGAGGTTGACTTCTTTATGAATAATTAAGCCTAGCCCTTCAGCCATAAGAACAAAGAGAAAGGGAGAGAGGGGGTCCCCTTGCGTAATACCTCTGGAAGGGCGAAAGGGAGGGGAGGGAGTGCCATTGAGAAGAATGGAAAGAGAGGAAGAGGTAATGAGGCTCATAATCCAGCGAATCCACGTGCAATAAAATCCAAAAGCACTTAAAATTTGCTGGATATAACTCCAATTCAGTTTATCAAAGGCTTTTGAGAGATCGATCTTGAGTAGCATACCTGGCTTCTTGCAGACTTTTATAGAATGCATGATTTCATGAGTAAGAATGATACCATCAAGGATTTGACGCCCCTCAACGTAACCTGTTTGTTCTGGCGAAATGAGAAGAGGAAGAAGTGGTTTGAGTCTGTTAGCGATGACCTTGGTGATGACCTTGTAGATAACATTGCAGAGGGCAATGGGTCTGAATTTTTCGGGCCTGCTGGGCTGCTCCTCTTTTGGTACAAGTGCAACAAAGGTGGTGTTGAGGGAGGGCAGGATCCAATGCATTGTTCGTGATTATTCCACAAGTTGCCACACCTCTTCTCTAATAAGTTCCCAAAAATGGTGGAAGAAGTTAGCAGTGAAGCCATCCAGCCCAGGAGCCTTGCCATCCTTGAGCTGTGCCATAGCGGTATCCACTTCTTGTGGTGTGATTGGACGAAGCAGCATTTGGTTATGCTCAGCGGTTATTAGATTGGGAATGAGCTGCCTGATTTGATCTATAGCAGACTGCCTGTTAGCTTGCTGCTCCTTCTGAAGGTCCTTGAAGTAATCCACCAACTCTTTTTCCATGTCCTCATGCCTCTCCATGCGATCCCCTTGCTGATTGGTGATATGGCTGATCCTGTTCTGCATTCTTCGTTGAATGGTCGTGCTGTGGAAGAACTTGGTGTTTCTTTCTCCCTCCTTCAGCCAACGAACTCTAGATTTCTGCTGCCAGAGGATTTCCTCCTGTTTGTATCTGTCCTCCAATTTTCTCTGAATTTCAAGTTCCTTGGAGGCCAGAGGTTCGGATCTTCCAGAAGTGATAATCTCTTGCTGCACGTCCTTCATCTGTTTCTCAAGGATCCATTTCTCCATGAAGATGTTACCAAAGATGTTATGGTTCCAATCTTTGACGTGCTCCTTGACCCACTTAAGCTTCTGCTGAAATTGGAACATTTTGGATCCTTTAGGCGGAGTGAATCTTCTCCAGACAGACTGAACCAAGTCTGTGAAGGAGGGATGAGAAAGCCAAAAAGCTTCAAACCTGAAAGCCCTTTTGAGGTGAAAGCCTATACTTTGCCATTGGAGCATGATGGGCCAATGGTCAGAGCCGGAGAGAGGGAGAATTGATCCAGTGATGTCTCCTCCTACATGAATAACATTGTCCGATAGGAGAAATCTATCCAGCTTGGAGGCTATTTGTTGTCTTCCTATTCTGCGATTATTCTAGGTGAACAAGCCATTGCAAAAAGGTATATCTATGAGCCAGTTATTGTTGATAAAGTCTTTGAAATGGGCACTGTCCTGATCAAGTCTGGCTCTGCCCCCAGATTTTTCAGCTAACCTCGTGATCATATTGAAATCCCCGCCCAGAATCCAGAGGGTATGAGACCTGTTGGAGTTAAGGTGCTCAAGAGTATTCAAAAGAGCCACCTTGCTAGCTTGGTATTGTGGAAAATAAACGTTGGACAGATGTCCATGAATGTTGGTGCCTATAGGGTGGAAGGTAGCCTGGATGAGATTTTGAGAGGCGTCAAAGTTGCCTACCTGCAAAGCCTGGGGATCCCAGGCTATCGCAAGCCCTCCCGAAAACCCTGAGGCATCCACAGCTACTGATCTACTACCAGGCCATGCTTTAGTTAAGATAGATCCCAGCATTTGACTATTAAACTTGGTTTCCTGAAGGAAGAGTAAGTGGGGCTTCTCCTTCTGTATCAAGTTCTTTATCATTCTGTATTTCCTAGGACCATTGAGTCCTCTTACATTCCATGAGATAAATTTCATTGGGAACTATTTGCTAGGGGTTTGAAGAAACTAGTTAGCTTGGGATACTGTCCTGATTCCACCAATATCTGTCCGAGGGCTATGGTGCGCTGCCAATTAGGTGTTCTTCCTCTTTTCTTGGTTTCCTTCATCACCTTCAGACTGTCCCAATGACTGCCGGGTTGGATACCCAGTTTCTTGTGCTGTTGGACTTTGGCCAGAGTGGCCTCAAGGGAATCAATCTGCCTTTGGTTGATCTTATCAAATTCTTTCTGTTGGAAAGCTTCTTCAAGACCGGTGAGATCCAGCTCACTGATGGCAATACTTTCAGTGTTCTCTTCCATTTGGATTGTCTGGCCGAGCTGCAGAAGATCAGTGGTGTCCCGATTGACAGAAGGGGTAAGCCCATCCATATCCATGAGGTTAGGGGCCCAAGTGACCTGTTTTTGTTTGAGAGGGGGGTTGGATTCAGGTATATCAGCAGAGCTCGACAAGGGGGGGTTAGGCGTCGATAATGCGGGATTGGGTTGATTTGGGGGGGGGATGGAAGGGCCAGCAAGGCTAGAGGAGGCAGGGTTAGAATCATCCTTGGGATCAGACTAGGCAAGAAAAGTGAAGCTATTGCTGGCAGAAGGGGTAGAGGCAGAGGAACTGGGTTTCTTTCCGGGAGGGGGTTTTTTGCTGTGTCTTTTCCTGGAGATAACTTTGGTAAAACCATCTGCTTCCGCTTTGTCCTCCGCTTCTGTGCTTCAAGCTTGAACCGTTAAAGGACCGTCTCTAAAAATATGTCCGTGGGCATGACACCTTCTGCATCGAAAGGGTACATACTCATAGTCCAAGGGCTGTATCCATTCAAAGTCATCATGAAAGATACTTACCGCATCAGGTAGGGCGTTGTCCAAGTGCATGTAAACACATATTCGGGCGTAGGAGGTGTACCTTCAGAGTTTGGTTTCTTCTGCTATTTTTATAAACTCTCCTATTCCCGTTCCTATCGCTTGCAGTGATTCCTCATCCCAATATTCAAGCGGTAGTGAGTAAAGCTGAATCCAAATAGGTGCCCAATTGAAATTTTCTAGATCTGGGTTGAATCGCTCCACCCAGTTCCTCAGATATAACCCTGCTGAGTTAAAAAAATATGGGCCACCATCCATTACTTTGTTTCTGTCTTCCAGACAATTGAAAGTGGCTATGAAGAAGCCCTTCGCTCCTAGCTGCAAAGTGACTTCCCCTTTGGGCTTCCATTTGAACGCTATCCAGCCTTGTAGGGCTTTTTCCGTTGGCCAAAACCCGACAAATTTTCCAATGAGGGCATGGTCCCTCATGTACTAAATCCTGGCGTTGATGCAATGACTAGGCAGATCTATTTTGGGGCATTCTAGTGCAATGGGCTTGCAGGTGGTAGAAGCGGCCTGCTACGGCTCCGTTCTCGCGTCAGGGGCTGACTTCTGGGCCGTTTCATTCCCCGTGTTGCTGTCAGTATTGTCCTTCATTCGTATCTCTTGTCCATCCTCATTTGTAGGGGGAGGCTTACTGCCTCCCCCCATCTCCACCTCCATGCTGAGTAGCAGGCCTGCGTTACCAGGGAAGGTCGGCGCAGTCAGAGCGTGAGCAGCGTGAACAGGCTGCCAAAAGCGTTAGGGTTTCGGTTGAGAGCTGAATCACAAAACCCTAGCGCTCCCATTCAGTCTTCTCAAATTTGCATCCGGTTATCATTGGTGTACTTACAGGTTTGCATTCTTCCATGCCATACTTTTTCAGAATTTGCTTAAGATATTTTGCTTGTGATAGGAATATACCATCTGCAGTTTAATGCACTTGCAAGCCAAGAAAGAATGTTAGTTCCCCAAGTAAGGACATTTCAAATTCTTGCTGCATGACAGAAGCAAATTTTTGACTCATAGATTCTTCGTTACTCCCAAAAATGATATCATCAACATATACAACCACAATCAATAGTTTATCATTTTCAACTTTTGTGTATAAGTTGCTATCAGCAGACCCCTTTGAAAATCCTTGTTGATGAAGATATTTGTCAAGACAATAATACCAAGCCCTTGGAGCTTGTTTGAGACCATATAGAGCCTTTTTAAGTCTACAAACAAGATTTGCATCATTTCCCAAAATGAATCCTTTTGGTTGTTCTATATATACTTCTTCTTCTAGATCACCATTAAGAAAAGCAGATTTAACATCCATTTGATAAACTTTGATTTGTTGATAACTTGAAAAAGCAAGAAACATTCTTATGGCTTCAAGTCTAGCTACAGGAGAAAATGTTTCTTCAAAGTCTATACCTTCTTGTTGAGTATACCCTTTGCAAACCGGTCTAGCTTTGTTTCTTACAACATCACCATTCTCATTTAACTTGTTCTTGAAAATCCATTTAGTTCCAATGACATTTTTATCATGTGGTCTTGGTACCAATTCCCAAGTGTCATTCTTTTCAATTTGATCAAGCTCTTCATTCATGGCTTGCTTCCAAAATTCATCTTTGCTAGCTTGATTGACATTGTGTGGTTCAATTGTGGATAGAAGTGCCAGATGACTAGAAGATCCCACAAGAGTTCTCCTTGTTCGTACACCTAATTCCTTGTCTCCCAAAATTTGAGATTCAGGATGATTCTTTTGAACATATCTGGATGGAGCTTTTTCAGATAGATCATTTTCAGGTTCTTCATTGGATCCATTGTCTATATCATTTCTATTTGATGTAGAAGGACAAAAGTCACCATCATCTTCTTTTGTTGTTTGTTTTTCTTCTTTAGGAGCTGCATGAGACTCATCAATAACAACATCAATACATTCAACAATCTTTCGAAGCCTTTTGTTGTAACATTTGTATGCTTTGCTTGTAGATGAGTAACCAAGAAATATCCCTTCATCTGATCTAGGTTCAAACTTGCCAAGCTTTTCATCATTATTTTTGATAAAGAATTTACTTCCAAAAACTTTAAAATGCTTCACAGAGGGAGAACTACCATACCAGAGTTCATATGGAGTTTTGTCACTATTTACCCGAACATGAGCCTTGTTGAGAATGTTAGCTGCTGTATGTGCTGCTTCACCCCAGAACATGTCAGGAGTTCCAGAATCATCAAGCATAGCTCTAGCCATTTGTTGAATTGTTCTATTCATTCTTTATGCTACGCCATTTTGTTGTGGAGTGCCTGCTACAGAGAACTGTCTTTTTATGCCATGTTGTTCACAAAATTCAAAGAATTCATTTGATGTATATTCTCCTCCTCGATCAGATCTAAGACACTTGATTTTTAGATCTAATTCATTTTCTACCAGTGCTTTGAAGCTCTGAAATTTTTCAAATGCTTCATCTTTGTGTTTAATGAGTCCGATCCAACACATTCTAGAGTAATCATCAATAAATAAGATATAGTATTCTTCCCCACGTGGTGACTTTTTCCTCATAGGTCCACATATGTCAGTATGAATGAGTTCAAGAGGCTCACTTGATGATCCTTCTTTGGCATTAAATCGTACTCTGGTCTGTTTACCGAATTGACAAGATTTGCATATGATACTTTCT
This sequence comes from Pinus albicaulis, assembly GCA_034641835.2. Lineage (NCBI taxonomy): Eukaryota > Viridiplantae > Streptophyta > Pinopsida > Pinales > Pinaceae > Pinus > Pinus albicaulis. Next base: position 103,100,384 of record CM076570.1, on the reverse strand, counting down.
GGTAGATTAATATTGGGAAGACCACGAACAGCTTGAAGTCTGCTTGCTTTGTTGATTTGAGAGAAGCTCAGATGCCCCAGCCTTCTATGCCATAGCCAATTTTTTGAAGACTTGCTCAAGTAACATTGATCTATGCCGTTCAGTATATACAGGTTGCTAGGATTTCTTTTTCCTTTTATAATGATTTTACCTGTATCAAGATCACGAACCATACATTCTTTTGAACTAAAGACCACTTCTGTTCCTTGATCACACATTTGACTTACACTTAATAAGTTATGCCTTAATCCATCCACATACATGACATCATTAGCCTTCACCTTTTCTTTTAGAAATACTGACCCTTTTCCTTTAATTACAGCAGGAGTATCATTTCCAAATGTAACTTTCTTTTCCTTTTCTAGAGCATTATATGTAAGGAGTTTGCTTTTGTCACCTATCATGTGTCTTGAGCACCCACTATCAATGTACCATTGATTTTCTTCACCTTCTGCAAATAACGCTATCCCACAATTTTCAACTGGTATTTCTTTCTTTTTCCACACTTTAGAGCTTGAGGGAACATGTTCTTTTGGCTGGACCTTGCTCCTGCATTCAGATTCTTCATGACCAAAGCTATTGCAATAAGTACATTCAACTTTGTTTTGAAGAGGAGAAAATTTGTTATAGGTGTTCTTCTTTGGTTCAATATTCATCTTTTTCTTTCTTGCTTCTCTTGTCATGATGGTTTTATATGCAACACATTGAACAGCTTTATGACCAAAATTGTGACATGAGAAACATTGTCCATTGAAGTAGAAATTTCTGCGATCATGAAATCTTCTATTTGAATTTACTTGTTGGTTGTAGCTTCTTTGAAAGATATCCCTGTTAGTGTTCCTTGAATTGAGATGATCATGCTTTACCTGTAAATATCCTTTGTTCCCTTGCTGAGTGGCTGAATGTAGTGAACCAGCTGTGGCTGCTTTCAGATAATTTGGTGCTGAAGTCTGGGAAGATTCCCCAGTATATCCAAGACCTGTTTTTATAAGAGGATACCGTTGTATCTTGATAATCTCATCTAAGGTTTCTGAACCTTTAGCAAATCTAAGATTGAGAGTTTTCACTTTCTCATTATCCTTCCTTAGACTTACTACTTCACACTCCAATTCCTCAATGCGTTTTTCCTTTGCTTCAAGCTGATTTTCAAGAGTTTCTATGATTATGTTCTTTTCTTCTAGGCTTACTTTGAGTTGATTGTTTTGTTCAAGAAAATCATTGTCTTCCAGAGCATCCACAAAAGTATCCTTTTCTTCTCTAGATTCTTTTGCCATGAGCAGTTTAATATCTTGTTCACATTCTTCCTCACTATCAGATAACCCATCACTGTCTTCATTAATATAGTAACTTTTTCTTGTGCTAGATCGATTCTTATTCCTTCTTGCTACTTCTTTTCCTTTAGAAGATGTTTCTTTATAAGGACACTTTGCAGCATAATGACCAACTCTTCCACAATCAAAACATTTGAAAGGAAGTTTACCTTTGAACCTTCCGTTCCTAGTTGGAGTCTTCTCACAAAATTTGCTTCTTCTTCATCTTCAGATATATAGCTGGATTCCTTGACAACTTCCTTTTCTTTTCCTTTTGCGGATGCTTTAAAAACAGCTTCTTTGATTTGAGAAGGACCTCCTTGTATCATTTCAAAAGCAGTCAAAATACCATGTAATTGAACAATAGTAAGAGTTTGCAGATCTTGCCTTTCTTCAATAGCTGAAACTTTAGAGTCAAATTTTGAAGTCAAGGATCTTAAGACTTTTTCCACCAGAGTAGTATCGGTTATGGTTTCACCCAAATTTCTCATTCAATTTACAATATCATCTAGATGAAGAAAGAAACTGGCAATACTTTCATCACTATGCATCCTTAAATTTTCATATTCAATTCTGAGAGTTTGGAGTTTTGCACTTTTTACCTTTGTATCTCCTTCATAGCTCAGAATGATTTTGTCCCATATTTCTTTTGCTGAATTTAGCTGCATCACTTTAGCGAATTCTGATTCAGACATGCTTCCTAATAGGACATTGACTGCTTTGGCATTGATTTCATATTTCTTCCTTTCTGCTGCATCAGTAGGAATACTAGCCAGATACTGATAACCTTCTTCTACGATTGCCCATACTTCTGCACCAATACTTTGCAGATATGCTTTTGTTCGTACCTTCCAGAATATCAGATAGCTTCCATTGAATAGAGGTGGCTTTAGAGACATTACTCCTTCAAGACTTCCCATGGCGACGGATCTCCTTCAAGCGATCAAGCTTCTGCAGAAGGACCTGCTCTGATACCAATTGTTGGGAAAAATACTAAGAGGGGGGGGGGGGGGGGTGAATCAGTATTTAGGGCATAATAAAATTTTTTACTTTTCCATGGTCTAAAAACCCATATGCTACTTTGCTGAATCCAACTAGCGTATACACGCGGATATCCTTCATAAAACTCGCGTATACACAGAGATCTAATTATGCCATTAATTCTTCACTTATATCATTCCATCATTCATTCATTAGATGTTCTATAAACAGTAAACATGTGCAGTAAGAACAGAATAAACCATCACACATAAGCATCACACATGAACACCGGGATTTTAGGTGGAAACCCAAGTCGGGAGAAAACCACCGCTGCAGTTGCTCAGCCTTCAATATTTTATTATAGAGAAAACATCTTACAACATATGTGCTGGTGCAGACTCCTACCAGCACGCAGGCACCCACCTGCGCTCATTTACTAGCTTTCCTGGAAGGGAGCTCCAACCCCCTGACTCGTTTACCAGCCTCTCCTGGAAGGGAGCTACGACCCCCTGATCTCGTTTACCAACCTCACCTGGAAGGGAGATACAACCCCATGACTAAAGGCTACAACCCTCAGCACCTCTATGGACCACGTTTCATCAATTTTCACACTGGATCCAAACAAATTCAATAGAGCACAAATTGTAGGCCTCGTTTCATCATATTTTCAGACTAGACCCACTCCACACATTAAGCTCAAACATACAACCAAACTGATACAGACAACTCAGAACTGTAGAATACAGACAGCAGTAACATAGCAGAACAGATCAGACATTTCATACCCCATGCTTCAGCAAACCCTAGTTTGCATACGCACTTTACTTTCACTGAGCCCGCGTATATACGCGCCTTCTGCCATACAAACCTGCGTATACTTTAGTACATATTACAGAGCTAATTTCACTGCGCATATGCGCTTTCTCTTCATCGAAGCCGCGTATATACGTGCTTCTTCTGTGACAAACTAGCGTATGGTTCTTCAGACATTTAGGTCATTGCAATTCTTCAGAACAGACACATCACAAAGATTTTACTCTTTACTTCAGACAGATGTTCGCCTCATCTCAGATCTAATCATTCCATAAACAGATGTAGAAAATACAAATTCATTTCAGATCTAGATTCCCTTCTTCATCATTTTCTTCATAGGTGCTTCATGCATTCATATCTATCATTCAACTGTAACCCTTTCCATTCAGATATACTTCAGAGAGAAGCATTCATTCAAGCTCAGACATCTTGCCCCCACACTCATGATTTGCACAATGAATTTCTTCTCTTTATATAGGATTACCCTTTTTCAATACCATGAGCCAAAACCACATTACTTCCGATGGTATTCCTGGACGGGGTCACAAAGACGAATCATTACTCAATAAAATGGGTCAATACCATGGTGGTTACCCCTGGTTTTGCACTTTATGAGCGCTTTTGCCCATACGCGACTTGGAACGTTATTTCCCGCGTGCATACGCGACTTCTCCTAGACAAATTCGCCTATGCCTTGAGACATACTCTTTTCATCATAGATCTAGCACATACTGAATTCCTTTCTTCATTACCTTCTATACTCACTGTAGATACATCAGATTTACATCATTTAGCAAGTTTATCAAGACATATTCTATCATGCATAACATCATCAAGTAGGTTTCCATTCAAGGACAACACTCTATCAACAATCTCATGTCTTCATATTCATTAAGTGGGTTGCCAACAAGGACAACACTCTGCATCATATTTCCAACAATATACATCAAATGTTGGACTTTCGGGTAAGTTCCGCAACTTGCTATACCTAGTTTTTAGTATAAAAGATAGGTTAAGTGAGTCATTCTTAAATGGTATGCCCCTAATCTGTGAAGGTTGCTGACCCAAAAACCTTTAAGGTAGTATATCCTGAGACAGAAATGGTGACTCCACTGGGGATCAAATTCTTGTGATTTCCTTTTTGGGTTGTTTCATCTGTCTTGTGGGTTCCCAATAGTTTCTATCACTTTTTCCAGTTCAGTGAATCTTTTTCCAGTCAGACTGAAGACCTGGTCTCCTAATCAAGGTTAACCTTTTTTGTTTATCCTTATTTACTTTTCCATACACACTTTTCCTTCTGCACAGTTGCGTATACACGCTGTTTTTTGCAAAGGGACCCACGTATACGCGAGTTTCCTTTGACACAGTCACATATGCATGTAGTTTCAAAACTGCAAATTCGCGTATGCTTGAGTAAAATTTGAAATTTTTGGTTTTAAGCTTTTTTTTTCTTGTATGCTTGTGGTGACTTGTTCCTGTAGTATCTTTGAAGTCTCTGGACTATGTCTAAAATGATTTTGTGCCTGTTTCTCTCTTAATTTTCTGAAGACCGACTCATTTGGTGAAATCTTTGTTTGTTGTGCTTGCAATTCTGGCTTGAGCACCAAGATGTTTTTCTGAATTCGGGACAGAGAGATTTTGCTCCTTTTCTCTTTCCTAACTTTATGTGTTGCTTTGCATTTTGATTTTTGCCTATTTTTGCATTTGGTTTTCTTGATTTCATTGACTAGGTCTTGTTGCAATTTTTGAAGAGTCTCTTTTTTTATTCTTTGGAGTTTTTGTTTGCCGCAAGTTTATGCTATTATGCTGATTTGATCTATTGGATTTATTGTCTTCCTCTTGCTCATAAAAGTCTTGCTACGAGAATAGCACGGTTGGATTAGGGCATTTTGTTGAAGTTTTTCTTGAAATTCAAAGTTTGCATGACTCAGTAACTGGATAGTTTCTTGGTCTCTTTGAAGTCTCTTTTCTTTATAAACTCAAAAGCCCAAAAAACATTTTGTTTCCATTGCTTTTGTTTTCATTTTGTTTGATGGTTTCTTTTCATCTTTTGAAGCTTTGATGAGTGTCTAATCTTCGGTTCTTGACTTGATCAGGAAGGGAATATTATTTAGGTTTCTTTCTCTCATTTCAAGTATGTTTTGGAATTTTTATACATAAAGTTTTGATTTGGGAACTGACTATGTTGATTGCCAAAAAGTGATTGAACCTTGGTGTCTTTAGAGACTTCTCTTCGCTTGTTCAGATTCAGCATATTAGGATTTACATGGAACTGGTGATTTGCATTAGGTGCACATAAGCATTTTTTTAGTCTTTTTCATTGTCTGGAGTGTGAATATCTGAAAAGAAAAGAAAATATAGTCTCATAGAACCTATGTAGAAATCACTCTTCATCGAAAGGAAATCAGTGCATTTGAATGTATTTTGGTTTTCATTGGTTTCTTTCTATGTCATACAAACATCACCGGTTTCATTTCTATATTCCCTTGACATAAAACAACAGCCAATTAAAATAAGTGATATAATTTAAAAACAACTAGAATTTTTTGTATTGGTGTTATACATCAACTAGCTAGGTTGTAGGGCCTTGGATTAGGTGAGTGGAGAGTTAACTCTCCAAGGCCGCTCAAATTTTGAAACATTGAAGTTTATTAATGAGAAAAATCCAACACCGTTAGGTGGACTGGGAAAGCTCTCTTCCAGAGAGTCAAGTGAGAGGGAAAGTGGAGACAAAGAAGAGACTGTTTCTGAAAGATTTGCTTTTGACCATATAGGAAAGGCCATCTCTGAAGCCCCAACGTTAGCCAGTCTGAACTACTCAGAACCTTTCAACATATTCTCTTTTGCCTCTAAAACCACCCTTGCAGCTCTCCTTTTGCAAAAGAATGAGGATTACCATGATCAACCTATAGAATTATTTAGTAAGGTCATGAGAGATGATGAACTCAGATATGATATTATCGAAAAAAAAGCCTATGCCTTAGTTCAAGCTCTAAATTCTTTTAGAATGCATATCTTCCATTCCACTATCATTTCCTATGTTCCCAATAACGTTGTTAGAACAATCCTCACACAAATGGACACTGATGGCAAAAGGGGAAGATGGATAACTGAAATCCCTGAGTTTGATCTTACCATAAGAACTACCAAGTTAGTAAAGGGGTAGGGTTTAGCTAAGTTGTTAGTTGAATCCAATTGTAAAGTCTTGGGTATAAACTCTGTTCTTGAAGTTTCAAATAAGCATCCACAAGAACCTTCTTCAAATTTGAAAGGAATAATCCACAAGAACCTTACTTGAATGAAGAAGGGGAGAATCCACAAGAACCTTCCCATGAGTGCAAGGAAAAAATACACAAGAAACTTCTCCTTCAACTCAGACAGTCCCTATTCATATTGATGAGAAGTTTGTTTTATCAGATCGGTATGCAGACATTGTTCATTTTCTGATTCATTTTGAATGTCCAACTTAGTTTTCAAAGAACCAATGCAAAAGACTCATGTTGAAATCCATCAAATACTATATCATCAATGCCAACTTATACTGGAAGGATCCTCCTAATATTTTACTACTTTGCCTAACAGAATCAAAGACTGAAGGAATCATTGATAAGTTTCATGCAGGAATTTGTGGAGGCCACTATGCTTGGAGAGCAATAACATATAAGATATAGGGAATGATTTTATTGGCCTAATTTTTTTTCATAAGTAGGATCAAAAGTCATAGCCTATGTTCCATGTCATACGTTTGCTAGTAAGAAAAAATTAGCAACCCTTCCACTATTTCCAGTAGTTGTTTCAGCACCATTTCTTTAATGGGGATTAGATTTTATAGGTGAAATCCACCCAACCTCCAGTAATCAGCACTAATGGATCTTGGCTGCTACTGACTATTTCACTAAGTGGGTGGAAGCAATTCCTGTAAGAAATGCTACAGATACAGTTATAATAAAATTCATTGAAGAGAATATTTTATCCAGATTTGGTTTCCCACAAAAAATAGTCACTAATAATGCCACAACGTTCAACAACATAAAAATGATAGAATTCTGCCAAAAATATTAGATTCTGCTACATCACTCAACTCCCTATTATGCACAAGGAAACGGTCTTGCAGAATCGTCTAACAAGATTTTAGTGAAAGTAATCAAGAAAAATTTAGAAGACCACAAGAAATACTGGGACAACCATTTGATTTATGTAGTTTGGGAAAACAAAATTTCTCCCAAAATATCAACAGGTAAATATCCATTCCAATTAGTTTATGGCAAAGATGTTATTTTTCCTACAAATTTATCTTTCCCCGTGCTTACGTTTCTACAAGAATATATAGAAGGATCAATTAGAACATTGAATTGAATGAAAATAAAGATTAGATTCAGTACAAAATAAAGAAATATTAGAATAAAATGAAGAGTCTCTTTGGCAGAAAGTCAAGGGAAATATATTTTAGAGAAGGAGATCTAGTTCTAAGATGGGATGTTAGGAGAGAAGATAATGGAAAAAATGGAATGTTTGACAATTTATGGTTTGGGCCACTTAGCATTGCAGAGGGAAAAGGGAACAACACATTTGTTCTACAGAATCTTGAAGGACAGTTTTCAACAATGCTTATCATTGGCATATTTTTGAAACACTACATCCATTAATGAAGGAGATCCTACATCATCATTGTACATAATCATTTTCTTTTATCACTTGAAGTATATCTTTTTTCTAAAGCAAAGACTCCATAGCCCGAGGAGACGGCACATGGAACTTCTTGTTCTTTGCATCCCACAGGGGGAAGCAATCCCCAGCTAGAGACGATGTTGTAACATCACTTGTTTTTGATAATTTAGCATAAGTAGTCAAATAATTTTGAAAATGTTAAGGTAGAAGAATGAAAAAATTAAAAATGTTAGGAAAATTTGATTGTGTTATAGACATCCATATCAATAAAATGATAGGTATTAGCTTCCCTAAATAAAGAAGGCAAATGAAATAAAATGTTAGGGAAGCACAAATAAAAGGAAAGCTTCATTTATGTTTTAAAAATTTCACTGGCTGCTAGTCTAAATGCGCCCAATAAAAAATATTGATTTATATGGTTTAAAAACACTATCCTAAGCATTTTTTCCCATATTCCAAATTTTAAAACCATATGAAAAAAATTCACCCTGCCATTTATCCCTTTTCATTTTCATTTTCCTTAAGTCATTCCTTTTTTATTTTCGTTACCGTACACTCAAATTTATTTTTGCATCGGCCAAATCGCAAAGTCCTTTAATTTTTGTCTCCTACAAACCTTCCAAAATGCAATATGCAATGATAGTGGGACCCATTCACCCGTCGTGTGCAAATAAACCTTACCCTTTTCTGCCTTTTCGCTTTATATTTCTACTTTACCTTTTTCACATCGCTATATCATTGTTTTCACTTACCTCCACCTTCCCAATTCCCCAATTGTGATTAAAGTGGGGACATTTATCCCTGCCACGTCACCCTTTCCTCCACCATCCATCGAACATCGCAAAATATACCACTTCGCAGATTGGCAATTATAACTTTTCGCACTTTGCTGCAAAACCTTAAAACTTGCGATGTGCGATCTCCTTTGCATCGCAAGATCACAAATTTACTTTTTTAACCACACCTTTTTGCATCACAAATAATATTTCACAGATTGGAAAACATACCTCATTGCATATCGGCGAAAACAAATTATTCCATTTCAGCCAAAAGTTAAATCTTGTGATCGTCGATGTGCGATATGTATCACATCACACATATCTTAACTTTTTTCTCATCACATTTCAAAAATTTTAAATTTTAACCATATTTCTAAAACCTATCTGGTCCCAATTGCGATTTGTGATGCAGTTTGCCCCACCTTAACACTTCGCTCACCGCTATATGACATTCCTTCACTAGCATTCCCATTCCATTGATCCACCTCATTGAAACTATCACCGTCCCACCACGTCACCTCCGTACTTCGCATCACATCGTTGATTCCATTCTTCATATCATAAAATATATAACATGTGATATGTGATATTTCTATTGATGTGATAAAGTTTAGAACTAAAGTATACAGACTTTCAAGTACGGGAATATGGTTTTTTACACTGTTTTATTTTAAAAAAGGGTTAAACATGGCAGAAAGGACTCGGGTAGCAGGTAGACACCATAGGTCAAGACAGGAAAAGGGCATTCATACAACAGATTTCGCCATCACATCACTTTTTTTTCCAGCATAGTACTAAAAAAGTGGTGACTCAACAATAGTCTTCTAGCAGAACAAGGCCAGAAACACAAATGCACTCCTTTTAGATTGATTTATTTCCTTTCAGTTAATTTTGAGAAATTATAGATTTCTTTGTCACATAGGCATTGATTGCAATTTGTTTTCATTTTTATATAAATACTTAATTCATAGAAGTATTCGAGGTTGCACCCTTGCATGAGTAGATTTTGTAAAGCAGAAACTGTATTAAGTCTTTCTGATCATCATTAATACAAGAAGGATTATGAACTTATTTCATACAACTCTGTTTTTCCTCTATATTTTTTTCCGGTTTTCTTAAATCGTTTTGTTTCTTCATATATTTAATTATTGTCAAGATAACTAGGTGAGTTTGACTGTGTTTCAGTAACCTTATAATTCCTCTTGAAGTTATTATCATTATAAAGACTAATTTACTTAACAAGCTGTTAATGTAAGTCCCTTTTATTTATTAATTGTCAGTGTCTTGATAATATTAGATATATTTTGTTGAATCTTTGAACATTGTTTAAAGGTTTTCTAGCTTATGATTTATTGAAAAATTCAATCTAAATATTTAATAATCATATTCTCTTACACTAGTCCACTTAATCAAACCATTAAATCTTAATTACTGTATGATATAAAAAAGTAGCCCTCACTTATAATTACTGATATTATCTATATGATTTAAAAACCTTAACTGTTTGATTAAATTTTATCTTATGCATTGGTCCTCCAAATATTTCAAAACCCAAAAAAAACATTTTAGATTGTTTGGCATGATTATTGACTACAATCATCTCAAAGGACGACACGTCCCATTCACTCAAGGATGAAATGGTGTACTCTTTCGATGGTGAATTTGAAATTATTCATTCGGTGCCTCAATAGTCTTATGCAGAAAATGTGAACCCCAGTCACTCATCAATATATTCAGACACCCAAATCTGGACAGAATATACTCAAATATAAAATTCATGGTAATGAATGTGGTGAAATCCTTCACTGGATTTTCCTTGGCCCATCTCATTAAATAATATATTTGAGTGTTCTTTCCTAGTGTATTGATAGGTCCAACAAATTAAATCACCCAATTATCAAATTCCTACAATGTTACTTCTGGATTCAAGGGCATTTCATCCCTTTTAGATGACATTCTTTTTCTTTGGCACATATCACAAGATCAAAAATACTCCTTGGCATTCTTATGCAACATGGGCCACCATAATCCAGCTCTCAAAATCTTCAGCGCAATGTCCTTCCTTGCATAATGGCCTCCTTCAACTCCTCTGTGAGCTTCTGCCAATATATGATTCCTTTCATGCTTCGAGACATATCTATGCAGTATTTCATCTGGTCCCATCTTATACAGATGTCCTGCAATCAATGAAAAATCATCTACCTTGATTACCAACTCCTTCTTCTACTTTGTAGTGTACTTTGCAAGTGCCATTCCTATAGCCAAAAGATGAATAATATCCGAGAATTGATCATCTGCAACCCTAATTACGAATGGTTGCACATCTTGAAGGTTCTCCTCAATGATTGTGGGTTCTTTGCCTATTTATATTCTTGACATTTGATTAGGTCCAATGTTCAATCTCCCTGGTTTGACCATAAATTCAAAATCATACCCTTGAAACAATAACAACCATCGAAAAATATTTCCTCCTAGAACATGCTTATTCACTAAATACTTTATTGTAGAGTGATTAGTGAACATCTTGAAATGCACTCCCAAAAAATAGTTACTAAACTTGTCTAATTCATAAACCATATCCAACCCATCTATTTTCTGTTGTAGAATAGTTCTTCTCTACCTTGGAAATTTTTATGCTTGCAAAAGCTATCGGGCTATCAATATCTCCTTCTCTTAGTTGTGTCAATACTGCACCCAATGCTATACAAGTATGCAGGCCAACATGAAATAAAAGGTGAAGTCCAAGGTTACAATGTGGTGGGCCGAATCATGCAAGAGTCGTAACCCTCTTAAATGAACCACGTACAAAGGAATATATATATGCGGAGGTGAAAGGAGTTCAAGGAAATCAAAAAATTCAAACAACATTCAAAAAAGGAGCTTGAATAGCTCAGTGAGAATGCAAAGAAAGGAGGCAAGGCAACATGCAAATGACATTTTTGCAATGCCTAAGTTAGCATAGCCACATTATTTAAGGTTTCTATAATTTTGGTACCAACAAGTTAGTCGGGTCAAAGAAGGCGCCCATGACTGTGCAGACTAGAGAAAAGTCGGGTCAAGCACAAAGTGTCCTGCTTCACCGCAGTTGTAACAAATGAGATGGCCATGTCCACAAACAGTGCCTCGTACTCATCCTTGTCTAATCTAAGTATGAATGTTAGTTTTTTTGTGCTAATTTCATCTTCATATTTAAAATTTATTTGTTGATCCTATGCTTGACATAGAGAGGTTTCCTTGTTGTTTATGTGTGTCAAACAAGTAAATTAGCTGAGTTTTATAAATGAATTAAAGAGCATAAAGAATGAAATAAATATGTTGAACAACAACAAAAAAAATAACAACAAACCATCACAAGTGATCCATCAACACAGAGTTTTGATGGAGTTCACGCCTCCTCAACTACATCTCCTTGGTCTAGCTTCCATGACTTGGGCCTCTGTATTAGCTCAAAAGTTCAAATTTTTTGTTTACATTCACCTACAGCTCTTGAAATGTACTTCAATGAGTCTAGAATGTCCAAATCTATCATAAAGGACTCTTATTGCTCCCAATTTGGTCGAACATTTCTCCAGATATGGTCAAAACAATTTTTCCTAGGAAATCTCCTCCAAATTTGGAGAAGACTCTAGTTAAGAGCACCAAATTTGGGGGTAGATCCTAAAATGGAAGTTCCGCCGAAAATTCTGCCATACTAATCTCCTGTTAATTAATGCTAAGACTTCACTTAACTATGGATAAGTGCGATTAGCACTATAAGCGAAGATTAAATAATATCACGGATTACAATATGCATTAGCGCTAAGCATGGATTATGGGTTTTAATTAAAGTCCATTAAAATATTAATTTGTGGATTTTAAAATCTCCACGTTGTTGGTCTAGTGACTTGGTCTCATGGGGAGGAGGCTGGAACCCTCCATTCCCCTACTATCGCAATATTTGAACTTCAAATAGAAATCGAGCACTATACTTTTCAAGGACTAATGGTATGGCTCATCGGTAAAGGTGGATGGTTGACGCAGGGGAGGTCGCAGGGTAGACCCCGACTTCTGCCCATCCGATACATGAATTTTGATCTGTAGTATTACTTTCTTTTTACCAAAGTTAAAAATTTTGGTATATATAAAATAATTCAGATTTCATATAATACACCAATGTTGATATATAATTTGAATGTAGAGTTTGGTTCTATGATTTGGACTTTGGCTTATCATAAAAAATTTCAACCACCATGTTAAACTGCAATTTGACATTGGATAGGGTCCACCATAGGGGGCACGCGGCAACCCCTAGCTGCACCATGTGTCAGCCTCTAGTTGGGTTGTCCCTAACCATATATATAAAAAAATCAAATTCAACCTTAGGAGCCAAAATATAAAAAAAATCACCTTCAAACCAAATTGGTTAATCCTGCAATGACACTTGTCAAGTGTCATTGGGTGAAACTGAAGAATATTCCCAAAATATACCTTGTATGCTAACTGGGCTACCATGTTGTCAACCTGTCATTACTCTCCAAATTTTTTAGCTGTTTAGGAAAACGAACAACAGGCTCTATCTTCTTCATCCCGACTCTATTTTCAATGAAATGAATTGTGCTAAATTCCTGGTGACGAGCTCTTTGTCGTCATTCAGTTTCTAATCAATTCTGAGAAATTTCATTTTTTCGATTTAACACTAAGCACTTGATCATTCCTCCCCACTAGAATCCTTTTGGACTCCAAAATCTCTTTGATTACTGATCATGTGGATGCGGGTACTATTCCCTCACCCTTCTATTCTCTATCCACTGAAATTTTCCCATTTTCATCAAATTGATCTTTTTACAAAAAAATAGCTTTTTCATTGACTCTTGCGACCTTCTCTTGTTGTCATTGACATCCTCATGCTGAAATTTCCATGAATTTGTAAAGCAACAAGCTATTCTTGTAGAAACCATCTTGTCCCTACCTTGGTCATTAATCAAATGAATCTTAAAACCTGTCTCACCTTGCACATTGTCATCATGGTGATTCTTAACTGATCTTTCTTTTTTACTTGCGTCGACTCTTGACCAAGTATCTTCGCCATTGCCATGTATCCTTTGGGAACCAAAAACAAGCACTTTTGGAACCCATGCATTCTTTGTGAAACTGATTTTTTTCTTTCTCTTTGACCTTTGCACTCGCTTGCACCAACATCATGTTTCCAACACTGCTCAACACTGATGTTGACTACTGAAAATGTGTCACATATTTTTCACCTCCTTTCAAAGGAAACCTGTTAGAGTCCTGAAACATATCATTACAAGCATAAGAAACCTTAATGAGATCAACATTTTCATTCGATGCATTTTTTAAAAGGTTTTATTCAAAACACCTCTTTGTTTGATTATTAAAAATGTAAAATTTTAACTTGCATTCACTATTCTCTTCATTTCTCCTGCATGTATAAGAGACAAACTTGTCTTATTCTTATGTTCTCTAACTATGTACTCAATACCATATTTAAACAAGTGATACTTATTCTCATGGTGATGAAATATTTCTTTCCTATCATAAATATAAGGACTTCCCAAAACAATACCTGATATCTCAAGTGGCATCACATCAAGTTCAACTTCATCAAGAAAGTTTGAATTGATGGTGAATATTAGTATGCAGTTCCTTGTAACATGCAAGTTTTCATTCTTTCATATCCACCGTAAAGGACAAGGTCCTAGATGTCTAATAGTTTCAAGGTCTAGCTGCTTTACCAAGTCCTCAGAAATCAAGTTAGCTTGTGACCAAAAAGTGTGTCTATCTTGGTATGTTTAGAGACAACTCTAATATGGAAAATTTATATTCTTGTATATTCATCTTGAGTGACATTGGAAAAAATTGAAGAAATATTTCTTTCTATGTTATTACCTTTCAAACCCATGGTTGTAATCTTTGTCTCATCTCTTGAATCTGAACCTAAGTCATGTTCAATTATAGAAAATTGTTTTCCCTTCTCTTTGGCTTTTAGTTTGTTTGGATTCAACTTTGGATGAAGTTTCCAGCAATGGTATTCATCATGGCCATTCTTCAAACAATGTTTACATGTGAGTATCTCATTCTCTATTTTTACACAACTATTTCTCTTTCCTCTCCCATTAAACTGACCCTTTCATTTACCCTCACTATCAATTTTCTCATCTATGTTTTGTTTCACTCTTGCTTCTAAATGTGTGGCTTGAACACAACCTCATCTATGTTTGTGGGATTAAAAATGAGAATAGTGTGCCTAAGGTAACTCTACAAACCCCCAATGTACTTTAACAAAGTTTCTTGAGAATACAAATTAATACTCGAAATAAGAGCTCTTCTCCTAAATTCATGAGTATAATCTTGCATACTTTTCCCTTTCAACTGTCTAAAATTTTTCCAATCCATAATGGCCTTTTGCATGTAAGCTAATGGATATAATTTCCATTTAATGGCAGAAATAAAACTTGACCAAGACATAGATATCTTACCGTATTTTTAATCTCTTCTTGAGTCCTTGCTTCCCACCATAAAAGTGTCGATCCTTCCATCCTCAAGGAAGCCAATTGAATCTTTATGTCATCTTCATGAAGGTTTTGAATTCTGTAGTACACCTCCAATTGATGTATCCAATTTTCCAACATCCCTGCATTTGCCTCGCCATTATACATTGGAAGCTCAAATTTGACTTCAAGTTTGAGCAAGGGAGTCTTTCCTTTTTTTTTCTTTGAGTGAGTATGAGTGGTTTTTGTGGTGGAAGTGGAAGATGATGGTGATGGTGATGATGAGGATGATGAAGATGGTGGAAATGGAGGTGGATTTCCTCCACTACCCTTTGAATCCTTCTATTCATACTTCATATCATTTGAAGTTTCTTCTCCATGTGGAGGCTTAGAACCTTCTCCTACCATCCCAACAGTAAATGCATCAAACATAATTTTAACCATCCTATTTATGCCATTGAAGTATTTCTTGACATCATCCTCTTTTGAATGAACTTAAATTTCTATAACACCTAGACTTAAATTTCTACAACACCTGGCATGATTGCTATGGATTCAAGTTAAGCTTCTGGTGCTTGTACCTCTTCAATAAACTCAGCTTCTGGTGCAACTTGTACCTCCTCAATATTAGCTTCTTGAGACAAAACTTGAGGTGCTTCAAGTGCAGTTGTGAGTGCAAATTTGGGTGGATATGGTGCCCTTGTGGCTCTCCTTCTTCCGGTCCTAATCTTAGGTCTTGAAACAAAAAATTTCCCTTTACCTCTCTGCAACTTTAACCTTGTCAGCATCACAAATTTGCAACCATTAAAACAATAATTGCAAAACACTCAAGCAAATATCAAGAAAATAACCTTACCTTTCAACCAGGCTCTGATACCAACTTGATTTCAGTATGAATGTTAGTTTTGTTGTGCTAATTTCATCTTCATATTTAAAATTTATTTTCTAATCTTATGATTGATGTACATAGGTTTCCTTGTTTTTTTTGTGTGTCAAATAGGTAAATTAGATGACTCTTATTGTTATGAAGCCAACTCCAAAAATAGAAGAAAATATAGATCAATGCCTTTTAAATAAGCCACTTCGAGGGGGAAACCTCCTTTACATTACATAAATGAACAATTCTTGGATGATACAAATTAAAAAACCTCCTTCTATATATAGGAGTCCATGGGGTCACAATATAATCCTAGCCGACCTAAAAATAATAATGTAAGGGCACAATAATAACAATATTGGGGTTATAGGGGTACATCAATAAAAATAAGGGGGTTGCACTAATAAAAATAAGGGACTATACAAGTAATATAGGGACCTTGCATGCCCTTCTCCTTCAAAAAAGTGTTGTCCTCAAAGCTTGAGTAGCTTTGGATGCTTCTGTATAAAATTCTCATCCTCCCATGTAGAATCTTTAGTGGGTAAGTTCTTCCATTTCATGAGATACTCTAAAATTGATCGATTTCATAGATGTCAAGTTCTTGTTTCTGTGACTACTTCAGGTTCCAATATGATTTTTCCTTCCTCATCAAGTTCTGGAAATATTTTTTGAACTGGAAGTTTGTCCCCTATAACCTTCTTTAAGCATGAAACATGGAAAACTAGATGCACTTGCCAAGAAGTAGAAATCTCCAATTTGTATGCCAATGTACTAAGCTTTTGCAACACCTTGTAAGGACCATAGTACTTTGGCGATAATTTATTATCCTTCTTATCTTTCTCGAGGGAAATTTGTTTGTATGGTTGTATCCATAAAAATACCTAGTCTCCTACATCAAAAATTCTCTCGTTGCAATGTTGATATGCCTGTTGTTTCATTCGATTTTGTGCCAAATTTAGGTTATCCTTTAAGAGTTGGAGAACTTCTTGTTGATGCTCGATGTGATCTTCCACTACCTGAACCTTATAATTTTCTCTTAAATAAGATGTGATGGACGGTGGATGATATCCATAAAGTGACAGAAATGGGGTCATTTTTGCTGCAGTATGGAAGGAAGTGTTATACCACCATTCAGTGAGAGGTAACCACTTGAACCATTGTGTTTTCTTATCAGATACAAAACAATGAATATATCCTTCCAAAAATTTATTCACTATCTCAGTTTGACCATCATATTTAGGATGATAAGATGAGCTATGAGCTATTTGAGTACCCAAAGAAGAAAATAATTTTGTCCAAAAATTTTCAGTAAAAATGCGATCTCTTTCACTTACAATAATCTTTGGGCTTCCATGTAGCTTTTGAATTGTTTCCATAAATGCAGTAGCAACTGTACTTTCTTTAAATGGATGAGATAATTCACATAAGTGTGCATACTTGGTAATTCTATCAACTAACATAATTATGACACTCTTTCCTTTGGACTTAGGTAAACTTGTGATCAAATCCATTGAAATATCCTCCCAACGTTGACTTGGAATGGATGAAGGTTGTAGGATACATCTTAATTGTCTCAAATTTATTTTGCTGGAAAAACAAACATTCCGCCAAAAACTTTTGAATATTAGATTTAAGGCCATCCCAAAAAAATTCTTTCTTCAACCTATGATAAGTTTTTAAAAATCCCGAGTGTCCTTCTAAAGGAGAAGTGTGTAATTCCAAAAGAATATTTTGTTTTAGTTGGGAATTCTTGCAAATATATAAGTGATATTTGTACCATAAGGAATCAATTTTCTAAATAAATGTATCATATGTACTATGATCTTGTTGCAACTTTTGAATTATTGTCCACACTTCTTCGTCTTTCTTCCATTCATCCCTTGCTTCGATTATCCAATCTGGTTGGATAATAGAAATGGCACAAAGCAATGCTTCCACCTCTTCATCCTTTCTTGAGAGTGCATTTGCAACAACACTTAGCTTCCATTTTTTTGTAGATGATTTCAAAGTCATAACCCACCATATTTGTGACCCATTTTTGCTGCTCTTCTAAAGATGGTATTTGTTCCAAAAAGTGTTTAAGACTATCATGATTAGTTTTTACCTTGAAATGTCTTCCCATTAGGTAAGGTTGCCATTTATTTAGTGCATGTAGTATTGCCAACATTTCCTTCTCATAAATAGCTTTCTGTAAATAATTTCCTCTGATTGGATGACTTTGGAAAGAAATGGGTCTTCCTTATTGCATTAAAACAACAACAATTCCATTTCTTGAGGCATCACATTACACAATAAATATCTTTGTGATGTCTGGCGTAGCAAATATTGGTGCTAGGCACATTGCCTCTTTAAGATGTTCAAAGGCCTTAGTTGCTTCAGGAGTCCATGGAAATGCATCTTTCTTTAGTAATGTTGTTAGAGGTGCTGCTATTATCCCATAATTCCTTACAAACTTGCAATAATACCCTGTTAACCCGAGAAATCCTCAAAATTGTTTTATGGTTGTGGGGGCTTTCCATTCCTTAATGGATTTAATTTTGTTAGGGTCTACCTTAACACCCTTGTGAGATACAATATGACCCAAATATTACACCTCTTGTACTCCAAAGAAATATTTGGATGTTTTTGCATATAATTGTTTCTCCTCCAATAGTTTGAGCACCCTGTCAACATGTTGAACATGATCCTTCCAAGACCTGTTGTAGATTAGTATGTCATCAAAAAATACTAGCACAACTTTTCTAAGGAAGGGTGTGATAATGGAATTCATCAACCCTTGAAATGTAGAAGGTGCATTGGTAAGGCCAAAAGGCATGACCAAAAATTCATAATGACCCTCATGTAATACTAGTATATCCAATTATATGCAACACTTCCATATTTATAGATGTGAGTGGGAGGCTTCCTTGTCGCCATAACTTTACATTCAATTTTTCTTTCTAACCTGAATTCCTTATCCAATGAATCAGGTTCCCAAACTCGAACTTCATGTTGGATTTTATCCTTTAAATTCCCTATGAAGACATCAATCATGTGTTCCTCTAGAATACCAGTTACCCTTATATTCAATTTTTGGAAGTCCCCAATGTGCTCTGCCACTGAACCCTTTTGTTTGAGATTTATCAATTGGCTAAAGAAGGTGTTGCTCTTTGTATCCTCATAATGTGCTATCATTTCCTCCATAAAAATTGACCAAGTGACAATCTTTTTATGAGAGCAAAGCCATCGATACCATATAAATTTATTTTTTTCTAAATGTAAAGTTGCAATGCGTAACTTTTGTGTGTTGTGCACATTACTGAGATCAAAATATTGATCCATCTGTAGTATCCATGTTACGGGATCCTTGCCATCAAACTTCATCATATCCATCTTTGGAATATGGTGTCTCTTCAATCCAACGTTAGACTTTATGAAATCACGATTAACATTTATTTTTTTCTCATAATGAATTTTCTCTAATATCTTTCCATCATTAGGAATAATTTCTTGTATTAACCTTGTCATCAAACCTTCCATGTCTTCTTTTAGATCATTCTTCATGTCTTCCATGTTGTTTTTCATTTTTTCATCGATCTTAGCTTCCATGTCATCCATCTTAACTTCCATGCCAACTTCAATGCCATCCATCTTAGATTCCATGCCATTATTCAAACCATCCATGAATTTCTTCAAGCCATCCATCTTAGCTTCCACACCTTTCTTCAAAACTTCCATTTCATTTTTTTTCTCTTTGCGAGAGTATAATTTGGTGCACTTGCTCTTGCAATTTTGATATGTCATGTTGCGCTTATTCCTCTTCATGAGTCATAATAGAGCCTTCTAAAGGCTTAATGGGTGTTGAATTCTTTTTAGGTGATATTTTAGAACCCAATACTGATATGTATGCTTCAATATGCCCTTGGAATCACTTCAAACTTATTTTTCACACAAGACTTATGCAATTCGAAAAAAAATATATACACACCCTTTTATTGCTTTTGAGGAACTTGATATTGAAACTGAATTATCTCTAAAATTTGGCCCTGTAGTATCCCTTTGAATATTATTTCAAATGCCAGAGGTCTGACCTGATTTGAATTCTTCAAGGCAAACTTATGCCCAATATCCCACAATGACCTAATTATGGACTAGTTCAATAGAGTGAACCTGTATGACGTTCCACGTGTCACTATTTCCTCCTTCAGCTCTGAAATTGATACACAGGAAACTACAGTCTTTGTACTTGCGACCAATTTTTACATAATTCCAATCCGACGCTCAAAGAGTGAGTTATGCCAATTTTTCCATGGTCACCTCTTTGAGATGAAATTCAGGATCCTAAAAAAACCCTAACTTCCACAAATCATATCTCTGAACATATGGCACACCAAGATACAAAATGTTTACCGAATATTTCTCAGGATTTTGACTTCTCTCTGTAACATTTTCAACTTTTGAACCTTTGTAGAAACAAATTTATAGAACACATGCCATGATGACCTATTTTAGGTAAAATTTAGGATCATGCAAAAACTCTTACTTCCACAAATCATATGTCCGCAAATATTGCGAACCAAGATATAAATTTTTTACAAGACATTCCTCGGGATTTTGGCTTCGCTCTGTAAACATTTTAGCTTCTGAAACTTTGTAGAAACAAATTTATAGTCAAAATTCCATGATGACCTATTTGGAGTAGAAAAACCCTAAAATCCAAAGCTCTGATACCAAATATTATGAAAACAACTCCAAAAATAGAAGAAAAGAGAGATCGATGCCTTATAAATAAGCCACTTCGAGGGGGCGATCTCCTTTAAATTACATAAATGAAAAATTATTCGATGATACAAATGAAAAAACCTCCTTCTATATATAGGAGTCCATGGGGTCACAATATAATCCTAGCCGACCTAAAAATAATAATGTAAGGGCACAATAATAACAATATTGGGGTTACTGGGGTACAAAAATAACAATAAGGGGGTTACACTAACAACAATAAGGGACTATCCTAGTAATATAGGGACCTAACACTTTTGAGTTAATTCAAGAGCATAAAGCATGAAATAAATATGTTGAACAAAAGAAAAAACAAGAATATAAAACTATCACAATTGATCCATCAACACAGATTTTTAATGAAGGAGTTCACCCCTCCTAGGCTGCATCTCCTTGGTCCATATTCCATGGCTTATGTCTATGTATCAGCTCAAAAGTGAAAAATTGTTGTTTACATTCACCTACAGCTCCTGAAACCTACTTCAATGATTCCAGAATGTCCAAATCTATTAGAAATGACTCTTCTTGCTCCCAATTTGATCGAACATTGCTCCAGATATGGTCCAAAAAAAAATTCCTAGGAAATCTCCTCCAAATCTGGAGAAGACTCTAGTAAAGAGCGCCAAATTTGGGGGCAGATCCTAAAATGGTGGTTCTTCTGAAAATTCTACCATATTAATTTCCAGTTAATTAATGCTAAGACTGGACTTAATTGTGGATAAGTGCGGTTAGCACTATAAGCACGTATTAAAAAATAACCCAGATTACAATATGCATTAGCACTAAGCATGGATTATGGGTTTTAATTAAACTCCATTAAAATATTAATCCCCGCATTTAAAAATATCGGCATCGTTGGTCTGGTGACTTGGTCTCATGGGGAGGGGGCCAACCCCCTCCATTCCCCCACCGTTGCAATATTTGAACTTCAAATAGAAGTCGAGCACTATACTTTTCAAGGACTAATGGTATGGCTCATTGGCAAAGGCGGATATTTAGCACGGGGGAGGTCGCGGGGTCGACCCAGACCTCTGCCCATCCGATACATGAATTTTTCTCTATAATATTACATTCTCTTTACCAAAGTTAAAAACTTTGGTATATATAAAATAATTTGGATTTCATATAATATGCGAGTGTTGATATATAATTTGAATGCGGAATTTGGTTATATGATTCAGACTTTGGCTTATCATAAAACATTTCAACCATCGTGTTAAACTGCAATTCGACCTTAGATAAGGTCCACCATAGGGGGCACGTGGCAGCCCTCGGCTGCACCACGTGTCAACCTCTGGTTGGGCTATCCCTAACCATATATATATATATCGAATTCAACCTTAGGAGCCAAAATATAAAAAAAAATCACCTTCAAACCAAACTGGTAAATCCTGAAGTGACACTTGTCATAGTGTCATTGGGAGAAACTAAAAAATATTCCCAGAATATACCTTATATGCTGATTGGGCTACCATGTCATCAACTTGTCACTTTTATGCAAATTTTTTAGCTGTTTAGGAAAACGAAAAACAGGCTCTATCTTCTTCATCGAGACTTCGTTTTCGACGAAACGAATTGCTCCAGATTCCCGATGACGAGATATTCAATGTTGTTTAGTTTCCAATAAATTATAAGAACTTTCATTTTTGAGCTTTTACACTGAGTACATGATCATCATCCTCGTCCTTAGAATCCTCCTCAACCAACATACTCACCTTGATCCTCCTGCATACAACCCTCAACTTTTATTCTATAAGTTCCTGCACTTTTCTCTATCATCAAATCATAACTGCGACAATTATTCTTATCGTCCCCCATCGAGCTACAAATATTACAAAAAAAAAAATTGGGCTCAGCACATTCTTCTAAAAAAAATAGGATTATTATGTACGATGTTGACCTGCAAATTTACATAAGTCCCACCATGCACTAGATCCTGGGTGCAATGGATTAGTTCCTCCAATATTGATGTAGTCTCCGAATATAGGGCATTGATCCTTATAGTGGCCCTCTACCTTACACTTTATGCACCATACTTCTGATTGAATTTATGACCTAAATTCCTTAACCTTATTTAGATAGTGTAACTCCAAATGCATTATTTCTAGTTGGTTCTGAATCTGTCGTACTCCTGAATGATTATTTCCCACTGACGAATCTTACATTTTCATTGCAATTTTTAGAGCTTCATCTTGTGTTGATATCTTCTGTTATGTCAAAGGTAGCCTGATATGTGGAAATAACGTAGCTATAAACCACTCATGTTTTTCTTCAAGTATTTGAAAGCTTACTTGACCCATTAACATCTTGAACCTTTGATCTAATTCCCAAACTGACTCAGTTAGGAATTTATTAATCTCATTTAGTTTCGTAATACACTGCGACTATGATTTTGGCTTCTTAAACTCTGTAGTCGGTGATTTATTTGTATCATCCAATGAAACAACCCGATTAATCATAGATTAATTCATGTACCATGCCAGTTCTCTTTCCTATAGTGTTGTGACAAGTTGCACCTTCTTCACATTGTCTTCAATAATCTGTCTTTCTTTCCATACAACTTCAACTACAAACAAGAATTGCTGAGGATCCTCTGATACGAGTCCTCTAAAGATAGGTAGCTTGATATCATTCGCCATGTTTGCTATGGGTGGGAGAGTTAGAGGTGGATGGAAATTGTAAGTAGTGGGATGTGGGGTGAGGGGTGTTGCGGGATGGGGAATCCCAGGGGTGCCCTGATTATTCTCAGTTCCCGACTGCAACACACCTCTAGGGTTTGTGGGATTACTTTTTTCTCCATCGCTCTCAGATCCACTCAACAACAGACTATAATTAGTCTCAATATAATTTTCATGACTACTTTGTATCATTTCCTACTTCGTGTAGATCTTCAAATATTTTAGATACTTACCACGTGGACCCTTAAAAAATATTTTCTCATATTTGTTGTAAGATAAAAAAATTTCTATTGTGAACTCAGTAATAAATCTTCCCAAGATGCTATCAATCCATAATCAACAACTCTTGATATCTTGTTATCGATCTCCTTGAGTCAGTATAATAATTCAGGGCTCCATGCAGTAGGCTCTTTGTTCTTAAAACAAGTCTTTTTCTCACTCATCTTTGATAACCATTCATGGAGTTCATTAGAAAGCGTCACAAAAAAAATCTCATGTTGTTCTATAAAAATATACCTCTGCAACAAAGCTTCAGTCGATAGTCACAAATTTCTATTTTCTTGAGTTGTGAACTCCTGCTCTTTCAATTCTACCAAATATTGTATTTCCTTCTTGTTTAGGTGCCACATCCACATATCCATCAATCTGAGCCCAGTCCCAGAAATAGAACCATTTTTTGGCTCAAAGGGGTCTTGAGCTAGGTTTGGAGTTGCTGTGCAACCAACAAAACCCTCTATAACCAGCCCTTTCAACAATGACTTGTAGCGTAGATCATAGTCTCATTCGAGCCAATATTGGGAGATTTCAGAATTAGGTTTCTACATCTAGAGGGGAAATAGGATGTGGATCTACTACTAAAATACTCCCTTATGCTTTCATGAAGTGCGTAGGGGCAATTATCTACTTTCATAGTCTATACCGTATTCGTCCCTTAATGTTATTGTGCACTACGCTTTTATCACTAATATTAAATATTCAATATATTATAATACATATAAACAGTATGGAATAACTTGTTATGCATAAAAAAACATAAAAAATTTCTCGATGCATAAAACATCTGCAAATATAGGTAATAAACAGACTGCACAATTAACATAGAAGTACTTAAGAACCTTCCTTCTCTTTATTAATGATGAATCTTTTCAGTACAATCCTTATTCACCCCATGCACATAGCTGCGGGTGGTCTGCACACACAGCTACAAACCAAGGCCACCGTGCACATAGCTATGGAGCCTTCCCTTCTTCCCAAAGCATAGAAGATAACGCAAAATATACATGGATCTATCTATTTCTTCTAAATCTCATGACTTAAAAATACATCGCTTTATATAACCTTTACATATTACAATACCATGGTCCAAATAACATGGGAAGAATCAAAAATAACAAAATTAACTTCGCGCGGTTGATTTATCCTTGCTACATTGTGCACTCTGCTCCTTGAATTGTAGAGTCTTTTGACCAGAATTGGACCAATTTGGGCCTCACCCAACAAATAAAAAACTAATAATGGGACAAAGTCTCATCAAATTAAAAAATCATTTGCTTCCCCACAGAGATAATTTTTTATGTATGGTGCCATGTTCTCAACTCTGTAGAGATGGCTTTGACCTAAGTTGGTAAGTCCCCTACATAACACATTTTCACCTCCAGTTCCTTTGCCAATAGGGTCTTGGAGCTTGATTGTACATTATTCCATAGCCATGAAATTTTAATATGAGATTTGACTAGTGCAATGGTTTAATGTAGAATAATGTGTTTGGTGATCTCTAATCCTTCCTCTTTTGTTTCTTTCTTGATCTGTTCAATGTACTGCTTGATATCCTGGAAGATGATTTCCCCACCTATGATCATTTCAAGTGATCCTATTGAAGGCATCCCATACTTCTATGCTAAATACCTATAACCATTATGTAGCTGATTGTAAGCGAAAATAGTGCTAATAAACTATTCCAGAAGACACGTATATTTATGATGGTGGAGTCTCAGTTGAACTCTATCTATCCCAGTGGAAATCATATATTTTATTTCCAAATTTTGTGGAGCATCTGGATGCTTTGTAGTCGATTATTAAAGATGGTATTCAGAATAGAGCACAATAACAAGAGACACCACTTGTTGTAGAAGTATCATCTCATCATACAATCATGCTATGATGTCCTCCATTGGCTCTAGTTCCTCATGGATGGTTGGCTGCCATTTTGCAGCATTGAAGCTCTGTGAATATAATTGTTGATTCTCTATTGCAAGGTGTTCCACCTATTTCTTCATTGTAACATGTTATCTCCTTAATCTATAATTCTATGTCAGCTGATATTTTGAGTTGTCCTGTGCTGTTGTAGCAAAAGAAACATTTTCAGCCATAATTTCCCTAGGATTACTTCTAGTGTTGGAAGTTATCACCTTATTTGTAGATAATGAAACTAGATTCTGAGATCATTTTGGAAGTATCTATGCCTCTGTTGCACATTCCTCTTCTTGAGTTGATCAAACATGACAATGCACACATCTGTGAATCTATCTGCAGGCGGAGGTGTGATTCCCATTTCTCAAAATGGAAGATGACCTCCCGTGAGAGGAGGTTCTTTTGGATAACCTGGTTCATCATCCATGGGTTTGATGGTATCCTCCTCCTCTAACTCTTCTTCTATCTCCAGAGTCAATCATTATTCTTCTAGTCTCTATGATTCTTCTTCCTCCTGGGACTACCTTTTTTGTTCCTCTTCTATTCTTCTCCTTCCTTTTTCTTCTTCATGTTGCTTCCTGAGAAACACATCTTGCTTCCTCTTCTCCTCTTATTTTTCTTCTTTCCTCTTGTGTTATGCTTGAATAAATCCTATGTTCAAAAAATAGTATAAATGTGGCCAAATACGATGGCGAATAGTTGGATATGCGACCTATGGGTGTCAGATATCTGACAGATTGATGTTTATCAAATCATCATTGGAATTTGGTTGAAAAATCGACAAATTAGTAACCATCGGATATGTGATAGTATAATTGTCGATTATACAATGTAATATCCAAAAGGGGAGAATGCATCAATACTGAAACACAATATAAGAACTGCAGCAAAGTAAAAAATAAATCTATATACACATCTGAATGCACAGAAATAGCTGAGCCATTTTATTATATTGGAGGTGAAAAATAAAGTACAACAATGCTCCAAATATGAGACACTCAAGCCACAAGGGTGGCCCAGAATGACCCTACAATGATTTCGCAAGAGGGGCTGCGTAACTGCTGAACTGTTGGAAGGTAAACTGCATTGTCCCTGTTGCAACTGTTGGGACTGCAACTTCCTGAAATATAAAAAGTCAAATCTAGGCAGAATGGAAGCTCCGATGATCCTGAAATTGTATATCTAGGCTCAATGATGGATTCCCAAGATAACCCAAAAAGGGTTTCTCATATATGTAAGTCTAAGAAAACCACCCTCTTAGGGCTTCAAATATATGCTGCTGGGAATGCAGATCTGAAGCTAGATCTGATGATATGATGGCTGCAATGGTGCATAATCAGATCTATGTAAGAAGGGCTAACCCTTTCATTAGATCCTTGGGCTAAAATCTCAAGATCTAGCTCCTCCAATATCCTGCACTGAAAATAACTGTTGGATGTACAGCAAATTTAGAAATAGAGAGGGAGGCTCAATAGCCTACTACTAGATATGTCAAATCATCTCTTGAATGATGGAAAAAATAGATCCAATGTGAGGATATTATCCCTAATAGGATTTCCAGCTGTAATACTGGAAACTTCCTTCCTCCTATAGATCTACAGGACTGAACTACGCAATCCTTGAAGGGACTGCTGTTGCATGGTGGTAAAACCCAATGTCTTGAATGCCAGATGTAGATCTGCTGCTCCTAAAAGGCTGAATGTGAATAAAAAAGTGGTAGGATGAATCCTCCACTGGTTTCCTAGCTGAATGCTAGAAACAACCTCCTGAAGATGGCACCAATGTCTGATAAGGAATGAAGAACAATCCTCTTCCAAGAGCTACTCAATGAAAGAGGTGGGATTCCCTCTCAGGAACACCTTGTGCTAAACAACACTATAAACTCTGCTAAACGGCCCAAGCGTACATAGAAATGTCCTAAGACAAATCTAGATCTAAACAGATCAAGAAATGAATAATCCAAATCATGCCTTCCATTGTGCTTCACCTTCATTAGATGCATGAGCCTTCCATATCCTAGGCCCACTCGAAAACTGTGCTATACATGTGGACATAGTCTCCACGTTTGATTGTTCTATGGCTTCTTTTCCTCCATCATTTTCACATGGGGTGATCACCCTCTCCATCATATGTGCATTAAATGCACCACATCCTCGACTATCTTATCATAAGTGCTTCATGATCTTCTTTGAATGCACTATGATCTCAATTGACCTTATCAAAGATCCTCAAGATTTTATATTTAAAATCCATGATTTTATTTGACTATTTCATCCTCCATAATCTATCTCATAAATGAGACATGATCTCCATTAGTGGAGCTACTCCACTACTCCATGATTTTATATCTATATCTATAATATCCACATATACACATTAAAAGTGGATTTTATTCATCTTTGAGGTTTGTGGGTCCCTCCACCCTTTTATTTACTTAATTCATTAATAAAATCAAGAACTCTAATATTCCAAATATGATGTGAAAATTTTGGAATATTACAGTCCCCCCCCTCGGGAAAATGTTTCTTGTCCTCAAGCAACTCCAAAAGTAGATGTAAAGCCATCTATTCCCCTCCAAATGGAATCCACATAAGGAATGATTCCTCCATTTGCTGCAATGTGTTATGCATGTTTGGTTCCAAATTTGTCTTTCAAAAATATATAGGATGACCTCTAACTGTACGGTTAGATGTCCTCCTTCTCCCATGAAGTACCAAGTGACAACCATATGACGCCCCATATCATCATTAATACATGAGATACATAAAATAAAGTGGCTATTCCCACAAAGGAAAAGCTCCATATCACAATACATCTCTTCATCCCAAGCTTTATGAATTTGATTGAGCATTGACATGCTCTCATCCTTAGCCCTGTTGGCCTTGTTGGATCCAAGCATAATTCCAACATTATGAAAAAGAAGAAAATGGGACATATGGGTAGACAAATATGTCAAACCATATTCTCCCAATAGTAGCCACGAGAGTAAGGCCCTTTGCTGCCATCCTCCATCTCGTCCATGTAATATGGACAAGCCAAACTCCCCCAAAAGAAACCAAAGCAACAAGAGATCTTGATGCTTTCTCTCATCCTCGTGTGCATCATGGAGTAAAAACATACTGATAGACATGTGGAATTTCACATCAGCCCAATACAAGCAAACACCACCAATACACATCATGAGAGTATCATGCCAAGTTCTACCCAATACAAAACACATAGACATAGGATATGTCATGTGGTGGCCAAACTCTCTCAAGGGAACCCAAAATGAACATGCCTTCTTTTGCTGCATTCTATCATTGATACACAAGGCTTGAATCAAAAAAATATGAGCTATTGGGTGGTAACCATACTTACCCAAGAGCAGCTAGCGTAGCCATGCCTCCTTCTTCATTTGATAAGTGTTTTTCAAGGCATGGATCAAAGAAATAGGAACCTTTGGGTAGTGACAAAAATATCCCAAGAGAAACCAACGTAAAATATTTTTGGCCCATGTCATATCTCTGCAAGTGGTCATGCAACCCCTTGCCTATCATCCTCACCCACTCATCCCAATGTGGATGATGAATGATGTACTGCATAATCATTGTATCATCCCTTTGTAGAATATCATCGTCCCCAAACTGATGAAGAAATTTGCACTTCATGAAATGTTGAAGTGCACCTCCAATGAGATCTCTCAAGGAGATTCTCTTTTCAACAAAGGCCCTCCAAAACCAATGAAGTTTTGGATCTACTGGAGGTATAATTTTCTCTTTGAGCAGTGAGATTCTTATTGAGAAAGTGTCAAATAGAAAGGAGAAAATATTTCTCATCTCAAGATGTCTACCATTTATCACCTTTACCTCCATTGCTTCATGAGTGAAGCTACCTTTATAATTCTCCAAGAATGATGGGGTCTCTTCATTTTTACAGCTACGAAGTGAAAACATTGTAGATCTGCATGGTAATACATGTGCTGTCTCAACACAAGGAACATTACTGATCTGATAACCTGTTATTGTACATATGATCATGCTCATCCCATTTTCTGAAACTCTACACTTCAACTCAAAGGGTTGAATGTAGCTCAAAAATGATGAACTGGGATAGTTATTAATGTCCTCCTCTATTAGATCAAGGGTCTTTTGCACTCTGATATGTTGCTGCTTCAAATCAGCATTTTTTTCTAACCCTTAGTTATGCATTGGCCCTAATGGCATGTCCTCATAAGTTTCAATAATATCTACTGAAACAATATGTGATGAAAGTTCATGGATACCTTGGATCTCCTGATGTGTGGAAACCTCTTGCCAGAACATAAGAGTTCATCCAACTGGGACAATAGTGTCTCCAAATGCTCGTAAGAGTGATGGTTGCTCTTCTCCAAGTGTACCAGTGCTGGAATCTTCCTCCTATTCCTCATGCATCTCCTTAATCATGCATGGGACTCTATGTGTCAAGAGCTCAAGAATATCTTGCAAAGTTTCAAGTGTCTCTTCTCTGGATGCAATTAATTCTGCACCTGGTGGTGAATGTAGTGACTTCTTCTCCATTGTGACAAGATGGACATCCTCCTTTGTTTCCTTAGGAAATGTCTCTTTGTGATCCATCTCTAGTTTTCTCATATCAAACTTCTTCCTTAACTTGTGAAATAAATATGAATATTTGGTCACCTTTGCATGCTCCATGTGACCAAACTACCAATCATTGGCTTCACCTAAAAGATGAAGTGCTACAATTTGAACAATATCTCCTTCAACTACAGGATGTAGCCTGAAAAATGCATCTAACTCTTTCCTCCAACCCTTAAAAGTGCTTGAGGAAGATCCATAAAATGTAGGAAATTAGAATCTATTGTGCCTCTTTCTTCTATTGCTGCTATAGGATCATCTTTCTTCTTTGATTTGGAAGAATTATTAGAGAGTTATAATCTCCTTGAATGCTATAGAGTATGCTTTATACTCTTCAAGATACAGACTGAGAGTCTCATGAGTCTCAGGTTCTTTCCTTTCTTCATTTATACACCCTTCACCTTCTTCAGAGTAAATGGGCATAGTAGATCTATGAGGAGATCTATGATTCTCCAGTCTTCTTTTCTGCTGATAGGAAGTGCTTGGACCTTCCTCATCGAATATTCTTCTTGGATATTATTTTTGGCTTTCTCTCTTAATTTGATAAACCTCCTTGGAGAGATATTGCTTGGATCTAAATAGAGGAATGGAAAAATACTCCTTCATGATAGATCTCATCATCTGCTTCTTCCTTTGATGCAAAATATGAAGTGTCCACAAGCTAAGCCAAAGATCATGCTCTGATACCACTGTAATGTCCCAAAGGGGAGAATGCAGTAATACTAAAACACAATATAAGAACTGCAACAAAGTAAACAATAAATCTATATACACATCAAAATGCATAGAAATATCTAAGCCATTTTATTATATTGGAGGTGAAAAATCAAGTACAATAGTGCTCAAAATATGAGACACTTGAGCCACAAGGGTGGCCCAGAATGACCCTGTAATGATTTCCCAAGAGGGATTGCGTAACTGCTTATCTGCTAGAAGGTAAACTGCATTGTACTTGCTGCAATTGTTGGGGCTGCAACTACCTGAAAGATAGAAAGTCAGATATAGGCAGAATGGGAGCTCCGATGATGTTGAAATTGTAGATATGGGCCCAATGATGGATTCCCAAGATAACCCAGAAATGGTTTCTCAGATTTGTAAGTCTAAGAAAACCATCCTCCTAAGGCTTCACATATATGTTGTTGGGAATGCAGATCTAAAGCTAGATCTGATGATATGATGGTTGCAATGGTGCAAAATCAGATTTATGCAAGAAGGGCTAACCCTTTCACTATATCCTTGGGCTAAAAGCTCAATATATAGCTCCTCCAATCTCCTCCACTGAAAATAATTGTTGGATGAACAACAACTTCAGAAAATTCTGTTGTTAGAGAGGGAGGCTCAATAACCTACTATTGGATATGTCAAATCAGCTCCTGAATGATGGGACCAATAGATCCAATGTGAGGAGATGATCCCTCATATAATTTCCAGCTGAAATACTAAAAACTTCCTTCCTCTAATAGATCTACAGTACTGAACTACACAACCATTGAAGGGACTGCTGTTGCATGGAGGTAAAACCCAATGGCCTGAATTTCAGATGTAGATCCGCTACTCCTAAAATGTTGAATGTGAAGAAAAAAGTGGTAGGATGAATCCTCCACTGGTTTCCTAGCTAAATGCTAGAAACAACCTCCTAAAGATGGCACCAATGCCTGCTAAGGAATGAAGAACAATCCTCTTCCAAGAGCTATTCAATGAAAGAGGTGGGATTCTCGCTCGGGAACACCCTGTGCTAAAAAACAATGAAAACTCTACTAAACAGCCCAAGCCTGCATAGAAATGTCCTAAAACAAATATATATCTAAAAAAATCAAGAAATGAATAATCCAAATCATGCCTTCCATTGTGCCTTCACCTTCACTATATGCATGAGCCTTCTATAGCCTAGTCCCAATCCAAAACTGTGCTATACATGTGGACATAGTCTCCATGTTTGACTGTGTTGTGGCTTCATTTCCTCCATCATATTCACATGGGGTGATCACCCTCTCCATCATATGTGCATTAAATGCACCACTTCCTCCACTATCGTATCATAAGTGCTTCATGATCTTCTTTGAATGCACTATGATCTCAGTTGACCTTATCAAAGATCCTCATGATTTTATTTTTATGATCCATGATCTTATTTGACTGTTTAATCTTCCATAATCTATCTCATAAATGAGACATGATCTCCATTAATGGAGCTGGTCCACTACTCTATGATTTTAGATCTAGATCTAGAATATCCACATACACACATTAAAAGTGGATTTTAATCATCTTTGAGGTTTGTGGGTCCCTCCACCCTTTTATTTACTTAATTCATTAAGAAAATCAAGAACTCTAATATTCCAAATATGATGTGAAAATTTGGGAATATTACATCCAACACATAAAAAGGCCGAAATGGACATTAAAAAATCTATGTTTTTAGGTCTATTTTTGGACATAATAAATTTTTAGATACTTGATGGTCGTAACGTCGAATAGAAAACAAGTCTCAAACCAGTCCACACTCATATATTTGACACATAAGTCATTTTTTCTGACCAAACAAATCAATGTTCACGTGTTAGTTAATTGACCGAATAAGTAAATTGTGCGACAAAATTGTTGTCGCTATGATGCTTTCGAGTTGATTGTAGAGCATCAAATAGGTGACAAAAGGAAGTTCTGTCTGACGAGAGGGTTAAGGTACTGGCGTTTGTTTCGATCGATCCAGACATCGAGTATCCGATGAGGACTTTGATCGCATATTTTCAAATATTTGATGGTGCAATACACACACACACATCAATATATATATACATACATACATACAAACATACATACATACATACATACATACATATATAGATATGTATTTGTATATATATATATATATATATACATATATCTATATATATACATTTCATAATATTTCAGACTGGATCCACTTTCATCACTAAGCCCAATATCAAAAACCAATCACTAAATCAACTCACCCAATCACTAAACTAATTGAATCACCAAATCAACCACTAAATCTCAATCAACCAATGGAACTAGAATAAACGAATTCATATAAGATCATATCAATGTAAAATCATACATAAGTATACCAACCATACTCTGTTGATCACATAAACTATTTTTTGTTACTATAAACCCCGATAAACATACATCAAAATGTATACACTAATATTATGAATCATACCTTCATATGCATGCGCTTTCTCTGAAGAAGACCTGTGTACAAATATAAAATCATTGAAAACTGAGTCTGAATCACTATAACACTGAATCAATCACTGAATCATATACTGAATCCATCATAGATCATTGAACCAAATAAATATCACCATATATTATCATCAACACTAATCAACATTCCATTCCATAATCAATTCAACCTAACTAGTACTGTCAAACATAGATTATGATGATAGAGACATCTTCAATAGACAAAAACAAACATAACATAACTGATCAGATATAATCAAAAGCACATACTACAAAACCCTAGCATGTATACACGACTTTTACAAAGCACATCCACATATGTACAAGAGATCCATGCATAGCACCAACGTACATATTCTAAACATACTAAAAATACTTCGCAAAACATATACGTGACTACCTAGAAGCATATCCACATATGTGAACAACCTTTCAGAGGAAAACCAATGTACAAATCTGAAATCACCGAATCATACCTTCGCTGCATAACACAATATCTGTAAAACCCAAATCTCATCATACACACTATTACAATCACATATCATTATACCATCATCATAGATCTATCAAATAATACAAAACCTAATAAATATGTATTTATTTCAGATCTATAAGATCTGATCCATCTCTCTGCTCTCTGGTGCAAACCTGTTTCAGATCAATTCATGCATGAAAAAATCATCACTTACACCCCAAACACTTTGATCTCCATATCCTTATATAGTATCAACCTTAGTCAATACCTTAGGCCAATCCCTTAGTAATGCTGTTGGTATCATTTAACAAGATGAAATATCCATTGTCACATTCATTACTATGCGCCAATACCATGGTAAAGGCTACTGGTATTAAAATTACCATGGTGCAGATTATGTACACGACTTTCTTTCACCATACCTATGTATGTATGCAACCTTTCTTCTCAGGAGCCATGTATATTTTCACAAATTTCACTTTTATCATTTCCCTGTATTTGAACTTGGCATTCCTTTGTTCATCCTTTATGTCACATCAGTACCAACTTGCATAATCATCCTGTTACCATAATGTTGAAAGCTTGATCAAGTAGGTTTTGATCAAGGACAACACATTAGTGATAATTCCAAAAATCTCCTGCTTTGGACTTGATGGAAACCACTTTGGTGCTTGTTCACCACCACCTATAAATACCTAGCAAAATACCAACTCTCTCTCTCCCTTTGACATGAAGACTTCTTTCTCCCTTTTGTAGAGAGTATCGTTTTAGGTCTAAAAGATACATACTCACCATGCTCCCCTTGAGCATATGTTGAATCTTCTAAAGTACATGATTCTATAAGTCAACCAAATATGACCTTTCCTATCACCAAGGAATCATGCTTAAATTAATTACCCAACATAGTGGGTTTACATATTTGAATCATAATTACATCAAATTCCCAAAATAATGGGATTACATACATAAATTTATTTACCCCAATAGTCCATACTTATTATTCCTCAACAGTAAATAGAGTGATGGAGATTTGTTTCTTGCTAGACCATGATACCAAGCGGGGTCCCAAATAAAATTCTCCTCCACTAGTACTCTTTCGATCATCAATATTTCCTACCAAATATGCGTCTGTGTAATCATGAAGTGCAAATTTTACAATTTTGGGATACCATAGAAAAAAATATTAAGTTCCTTCTAGATATTTTAATATTCTCTTAACTTCTTGGAGATGAGTTTCTTTAGGATTTTCTTGAAATCTTCCAACAATCCCAATTGCATGCATAATATCTGGTCTTGTGCCTTTAAGTTAGAGAAAGCTTCTGATCATATATTTGTATTTTGATTTATTAAATGAAGGAAAATAATCATTTTGACTAATATTTCATCCTGTTACCATTGGTGTGCATACAAGATTGCAATCTTCCATTCCATATTTCTTCAAAATCTTCTTGAGGTATTTGGTTTTAGAAAGAAAGATACCATCATTTTTTTGAACTTGAAGACCAAGAAAATATGTTGGTTCACCAAGTAGATTCATATCAAACTCTTGTAGCATAAATGAAGGAAATTATTGACTCATAGATTCTACATTACTTCCAAATATGATGTCATCTGCATAAACAAAAACTATCAAAGGTTTTCCTGTATCAAATTTTATATGTAGGTTTCTATCTGTAGTCCCTTTTGTGAAGCCTTGTTGTTGAAGATACCTATCAAGATGATAATACCACACACGAGGAGCTTGTTTTAACCCATACAATTCCTTCTTAAGTTTGGAAACAATATTTTTATCATTGCCTAGAATGAATCCTTCAGGTTGTTCAATATAAACTTCTTATTCTAGATCCCCATTTAAAAATGCAGATTTAACATCCATTTTATATAATTTAAAGTTATGAAAGCTTGAAAATGCAAGAAACATTCTTATGGATTCATGTCTAGATAAATGTGCAAATGTTTCTTCAAATTCTATTCCTTCTTATTGAGCATAGCCTTTGCATAAGAGTCTTGATTTGTTTCTAATTAATTCTCCATTTTCATTCAATTTGTTCTTGAACACCCATTTTGTCCCAATAACACTATTATCATGAGGCCTTGGCACTAATTCCCATGTATGGTTATTTTCTATTTGATCAATTTATTCATTCATTTCGTTAATCCAACATTCATCTTTAAATTCTTGATTCACATTTTGAGGTTAAATTGTGGATAGTAAGGCAATGTAACTAGGAGTTCCAACAAGAGTTCTTCTAGTTTGTACTCTTGATTCCTTTTCACCTAGAATTTGGGATTCAAGGTTATTTTTCTGAACATTCCTTAATGGATTCTTTTCTGATGTTTCTCTGTTTTCATTTCCTTCTTTAGATGCTTCACTAATTTCCTCTCCTACAACATTTTGACTTGTAGTAGGAACAATTTTGTCATCTGCTAGTGCTTCACTTTTGGTCCTTGTGGATGCTTCATCAATCACAACATCAATGTATTCCACAATATTTTGAAGCCTTTTATTATAGCATTTATATACCTTTCTTATAAAAGAGTATCCAAGGAGGATTCCTTCATCAACTCTAGATTAAAACTTTCCAAGCTTATCATTGTTATTCTTCATGTAGCATTTGCTTCAAAAAATTCCAAAGTGTTTGATAGTTGGAGTCTTACCAAACCATACTTCATAAGGATTTTTATCACTATTTACATGAACATGAAATTTTTTAAGGATATTCACGGTTGTATGTGCTTCTTCTCCCTAGAATGTGTGAGCCATTCTAGAGTCATCAAGTATGAAAGATTCCATTTGTTGGATTGTTCTGTTCATTATTTCTGCCACTCAATTTTGTTGAGGAGTCTTAGCTATAGAAAATTGTCCTTTGATGCCATGTTGTTCACAAAAATTGGAAAACTCATCTGATATAAATTCTCCTCCTCTATCAGATATAAGAAATTTTATTTTCTAAACTAACTCATTTTATACCAAAGCCTTGAATAATTTAAATTTATCAAATTATTCATCTTTATGTTTAAGTAAGCCAATACAACACATTCTATTAAATTCATCAATGAATAATATGAAATATTGTTCAGCTCGAGCAGAAATTGTTCTCATAGGACCACACAAATCAGTATGAATAATTTCAAGTGGATTAATTGAAGTACCTTCTTTAGCATTAAACTGAACTCTGGTTTTATTATGCTATTTTCTGGTAGATAGATTTGCATATTCTATTTTATGGTAGAGAGATGTTGGGAAAGTCACGAACTACTTCCATTTTTATTGACTTGTATAATTTAGATAAGCTTAGATGTACCAACCTTCTAATCTTAGATGTGTCAACCTTCTTAGATGTGTCAAACTTCTTGATTTGACATGATTTGAATATGCTATTTTCTGGTAGAGAGATGTTGGGAAAGTCACAAAATACTCCCATTCTTCTTGATGTTGGGCAAGTCGTACAATTTCGCTCTACTGAACTAGTCCATAATTAGGTCATTGTGGGAAATTGGACATAACTTTACCTTGAAGAATCCAAACAGGTCAGACCTGTGTCATTCGAAAGAGGATTAATATGGATATCGCAAGGCCAAATTTCAGTTATTGAGGATCTGAAATTACAAAGAAAATTTAGTTTCAATATAGAGCTTTTCAAAAGCAAGAAAACGTTGTGTATTTGGTTTTTAAAATTCCATAATGTTTGTTTGAAAAAGCAGTTTGAAGTGATTCCAAGGGCATATTTTAGAATTTTTATCATTATTAAGTTCTACAATACCTCAAAAAAATATTTCCATAACCATTAAGCCCTCAAAATCTATACTATGACGCATGAAGAGGAAGAATTGCAGTATGAGATATCAAAATTACGGTACCAAGTGCAACAAATTTCAATCTTACGAAGAGAAACTGAAGATGACATAGATGGTTTAAAAGAAGAAATGAAGGCTAAGTTGGATGGTTTAAAGGATCAAATAATGGCTAATATGGATGATAAATTAGTGGAATATCACATCGAGCATCAACAACAAGTTCTCCAACTCTCAAAGGATAACCTAACTTTGGTGCAGAATCTAATGAAACAACAGGAAGATCAACATCACATCGAAAGAATTTCTGAAGTAGTCATATAAATAAGAACTCGACAAGTATGATCAATTTCAGAGTATCTCAACAAGTGGAAGAACTTTCTTGTAGAAGATTCCACATAGGAGGATGATAATTTTATACAGAAGCATCAAGAAATAATCAAGCGTTGAGGACAACACTTGTTTGAAGGAGAGGGGCATGTTAAGTCCCTCTATTAATAGTGTAGTCCCTTATTATGTTAATGTAGCCCCACTTATTGTTATTGTTGTACCCTTGTAACCCCCATATTGTTATTACTGTGCCCTTACATTATTATTGTTAGCTCAGCTAGGATTACATTGTGGCCCCACTAGGATTATATTGTGGCCCCATGGACTTCTATATATAGAAGGAGGTTTTGGTCATTTGTATCATCCAATAATTGTTCATTCATGCAATGTATTGGAGGTTTCCCCCTCGAAGTGGCTTATTTCTAAGGCGTTGATATCTCTTTTCTTCTATTTTTGGAGTTGGTTTCACAACATTATTGTTATTCAAGTAACCTACGTATGTACGCGACTCTGCTGAATATAAACTGCGTATATCTAATTAAGTATTTTTTAATATTGAACCAGTGCATAATTACTTCATTAATCATTCATTAGGAAGAAATTATGAGCAATTAGATCATCAACACATAAGAAACAAATCAACACACACGAACATGATTATTTTAGGTGGAAACCAAAGTGGGAAAAAACCATCTATGTTGTCATCTTTGTCTTCTTATTTTATTGTAAAGAAAAAAATATTAAAATATTGTATTGGCGTTAACTCAAACTAGTACGTAGGCACGCACCTGCAGAAGGATACAACCTTTTCTCACTCTCCAATACCTACTGGAAGGGAGAGCCAACCACCTAACTTTGTTTACCAACTCCTACTTGAAGGTTGGACCACATTTCACAATATTTCGGACTGGATCCACTTTCATCGTTAATACCAAGATAAAAAATAAATCATTTATTCAACTCACCCAATAAATGAACTAATTGAATCACCAAATCAATCACCAAATCTCAATCAACCAATGAAACTAGAACAAACCAATTCATATAAGATCATATCAATGAAAAACCATTCATAAGTATACATACCATACTTTGTTCGTCATAGAAACTAGTTGTTGTCACTATAAACCTTGATCAAACATACATTAGAATGTATACACTATTTTTCTGAATAATACCCACGTATGTACACACTTCCCCTAAAGAAGATCTGCGATAGATCTCAAATCACTTACAACTGAGTCTGAATCACTGTAAAAATGAATCATATATTGAATCCATCACAAATTACTGAACCAAATACATGTCACCATATAGTAGCATTAACACTAATCAAAATTCCATTCCATAATAAATTCAACCCAACCAGTATTGTGAAACACAGATTATCATGATAGAGACATCATTGATAGATAACAAAAAACATAATAGAACTGATCAAATATCATCAATAGCCCATACTGCAAAACCATAGCATCTATACACGACTTTTACAAAGCACATCCACGTATGTACGTGAGATCCATGCATAACACCAGTGTGAAGATTCTGAACATACTGATAATACTTTGTAAAATATATACGTGATTTTTCAGAAGCATATCTGCATATGTACACGAACTTTAAGAGGCAAACCATCATACAAATATGAAATCACTGAATCATACCTTCACTGTACAACACAATATCTGTGAAATGCAAATCTCAACATACACACTGTTACATTCAAATATCATTATACCATCATCATATATCTATAAAATCATAAACAAACTAAGAAAAATGTATTCATTTCAGATATATTAGATCTGATTCATATCCCTGCTCCCTCGTGCATACCTGTTTCAAATAAATTCATTCATAAACAATTCATCACTTACACCCCAAACACTTTGATCTCCATCTCCTTATATAGTATTAGTCTTATTCGATACCTTAGGCCAATCCCTTAGTAATGAAAATTATATTCTTTGACGAGATCAAATATCCATTGTGGCATTTATTACTATGGGTTAATACCATTCTAAATAACTCTGGTATTCAAATTACCATGGTGCGGATTATGTACGCGAATTTATTTCACCATACTAGTGTTTGTACGTGACCTTGTTTCTCAAGGCCCGTGTATACTTTCCCAAAATTCAATTTTATCATTTCTCTATCTTTGAACTTGAAATTCCTTTGTCCATCATTGTTGTCACATCTATACCAACCTTCATAATCATCAAGGAAAATTTCAAGGATGGAATTTTATCTTAAGTTTAGAAACCTTGACGAATCTTACTAGTCCCTAATATGCAAATTGTAAAATGCTTGGAAATATTTCTGTAAAAATATTTATATTTCTAATGATTTTATATTTGTCTATATAAAATTTTGGTGATTTTTAAGGTAAAATAATTATGATACTATAAAATTTAGGCGAATCATTTTTAGAAAAAAATGGAAATTAACAATTTTGTTTTTTGGAAAAAACATGGAAAATTAGCCCACCTGCGAATATTAGCCCGTAAAAGTTTCCTTGATAATCATTATGTTACCATAATGTTGAAAAATTGATCGAGTAGGTTTCCATCAAGGACAACACATTAGCCATAATTCCAATAGAGTGTGACATGGAAACATAAATGGTTATTGACATGGTGATGAACTAACATTATATCACAACAATTTTCAATATAACAAGAGTAAACATTATTAAATAAACCCTAATTCTGTTTTCCCTACTTTTTCTCAATACATATGGTCTTGGAATATTTTCAATGTATAAATAAAATATTGCTTGAAATAAAATACAATGCAGAACTAAATAATGCACATGGTACCCATGCGCTTGGTGGGCTAAAGTTGAGCATTACTTCGATGAGTTTTTTTCTCG
Source organism: Pinus albicaulis (assembly GCA_034641835.2). Taxonomy (NCBI): domain Eukaryota; kingdom Viridiplantae; phylum Streptophyta; class Pinopsida; order Pinales; family Pinaceae; genus Pinus; species Pinus albicaulis. Next base: position 103,059,496 of record CM076570.1, on the reverse strand, counting down.
TATATAAATCCAACCGTACTTAATATTTAAATTCCAGATATGTGAATAAAATTACATCCAAAACAAAGGAAGGAGGATAAGTTAGAAGCGAAAAATAATTAATAAATTAGAAGAAAAATCATATCAGTTCCTTGTTCACAATTTTTATAGTAAGAGTTTCTCTTACTTCCCTACATGAAAAATGACAGTTTATGGTCTTTCACTCAAATAAAAACACAATTTTCAAAGAAAGACAAATACTACATGAATTTTTTTCATGGAAAATATTTTTATTTCTTATAAAACTTTATGTAACTCCCTCTCAGCCAAGACATACAAGACAAATATCAAAATAAAATTGTTGTCTCACCTAAACCCTTACCATCTCGAGCTCTTTGCTTCAGATAGTTATTCCACTTCAACTGTTAGGTCCCTATATTACTAGTGTAGTCTCTTATTGTTGTTAGTGTAGCCCCCTTATTATTATTTGTGTACCCCTATATTCCCCATATTTTTATTATTGTGCCCCATAAAATCCCATTATTGTTATTGTTGCGCCCTTACATTATTATTGTTAGGCCGGCTAGGAGTATATTGTGACCCCATGGACTCCTATATATAGAAAGGAGGTTTTTTCATTTGAATCATCCAAGAATTTTTCATTTATGTAATGTAAAGGAGGTTTACCCCTTGAAGAGGCTGATTTTTAAGGCATTGATCTATCTTTTCTTCTATTTTGTGAGTTGGTTTCTTAACATTTGGTATTGGAGCTTTGGATGCTAGGGTTTCGCTGCTTCAAATAGGTCATGGTGGAATTTTTTCTATAATTTTTTTTACAAAGGTATAGAAGCTAAAGAAAAATCCATTTGCAAAGAAATACTAAGGAACGTCGTGTAAAAAATTTCAGATCTTGTTTCGTAATAGTTTTGGAGATATGATATGTGGAAGTTGGGGTTTTTGCAAGCTCCCGAATTTTATCTCAAAAAGGTGAAGTTGGAAAAATATTTATAACTCTCTCTCTTAGCATCAGATTGGAATTCTCTAAAAAGTGAACGAAATTACACGGTCTTTAGTTTCCTGTGTATCAATTTCAGAGTTGAAGGAGGAAACAGTGACACGTGGAACGTCATACAAATTTGCTCTACTGAACCAATCCATAATTATGTCATTGCGGGAGATTAGGAAAAAAAATTCCATGAAGAATCCAAATCAGGACAAACTTATGGCATTGGAAATAAGATTTAGAGGGATACTAAAGGACCAAAGATAAAATATTGGGGATCCAAAATTATAGAGATACATAAGTTTCAATATCGAGCTCCTCAAAAGTAAGAAAAAGGTGTATATTTTTTTTTCAAATTGCATAAGTCTTGTTTGAAAAATTAGTTTGAAGTGATTCCAAGGGCATACTGAAGCATATATATCAGTATTGGGTTATAAAACAGCCCCTAAAAAGAACTCAACACCCATTAAGCCTTCAGAAGGTTCAACTATGACTCATGAAGAGGAAGAAGTGCAACATGATATATAAAAATTACAAGACCAAGTGCACCAAATTTCACTCTCGCAAAGAGTAACTGTTATAGCATCATTTTTCACCATCATGTGATTAATGATTGTATCTTTGGCCTTGGGCACCCTTTCCCCCCAGACTTGAACAACTTCATAAAAAACAGTTTCTAAAAACCGATACACGACTATGCCCAGACTTTTCCACCTATATACGTGAGTCCATTCATACTTTTCTGCGTATGCAATTTAAATCATTAAAAAATATATAAAATTCCTTATTTTTGAGGCAGGGTTGATGCTTATTCCCATAATTCAACAACCCCATCATGTGTCCTAAATGTTTCCAATTGTTGAAACTAATTTTGAGGAGTACAAAATCCCCTCATATGCATGGCCTAAGGGAGAGAGAAAATTATAAATATTATACTTTGTTGGAGCCCTATTTCAAGTCTCATATTCCTGTGCCTCCTGCACTCTCCAGGTATATTCAGGAAACCCTTGTTTCCTTGAGATTCTCATCATCCTATATGACATCTAGTGTGCACACATATTAGAAGAATTATTGTGAGGCGAGCACTGGACAGATCCAAATGACGGTATGCTCAAAGACCGTGGAAGGATTCAGGTGATCTCTCCACATTTCTATTACTGTATGTGCCATTTATAATAAGAAGATGTTGGCAATATGATGCTGAGTGTTGTCCTTGATGGCAACCCACTTGATGAAGATGATGGCAACCTACTTGATGAAGTTGTCCCTGATGGAATATGTCTTGATGAACTTGTTAAATGATGTAAATCTGATGTATATACAATGAGTACAGAAGGTAATGATGGAAGGAATTTTAGTATGTGCTAGAACATGATGAAAAGAGTATGTCTCAAGGCATATGCGGATTTGTCTAGAAAAAGTAGTGTATGGACGCGGGAAATAATGTGGCAAGTCGCATATGGGAAAAAGCGCTCTAAATATGTAAAACCAGGGGTAACCACCATGGTATTGACCCATTTTATTGAGTAATGATTCGTCTATGTGACCCCGTCCAGGAATACCATCGAAAGTAACGTGGTTTTGTCTCATGGTATTGATAAAGGGTAAACCTATATAAGGAGAAGAAATTCATTGTGCAAATGGGGGCAATGAGTCTGTGTTTGAATGAATACTTCACTCTGAAATATATATGTATGGAAAGGGTAATGGTTTGATGATAGATCTGAATTTTTGATGCACCTATGAAGAAAATGATGAAGAAGGTTATCTAGATCTGAAATGTATATGTATCTTCTGGATCTGTTTATGGAATGATTAGATCTGTGATCTGGCGAATTCGTGCTGAAGTAAAGAATGAAGATTTGAGCTGTTTATCTGTTCTAGAAAGTTGCGCTGCCCTAAAAATGTCTGAAGATCTATACGCAGGTTCGTCGAGGAAAAATCGCGTATATACGCGGCTTGTATTCAGCGAAAGCGCGTATGGGAATTGAAGTCAGCTTTGAAATGTGTGCAGATGTATACGCGGGTTGGTATTTGTAAAAGCGCGTATATACGCAGGTTCAGTGAAAGGAAAGGGCGTATGAATATTAGGGTTTGCTGAAGTATGTGGTATGAAATTTCTGATCTATTCTGCTGTGTTACTGCTATCTGTATTCTACAGTTCTGGGTTGTCTGAATTGATAAGTATCAGTTTTGAAGTATGATTGAGCTTAAATGTGTGGAGTGGGTCTAGTCTGAAAATATGATGAAAAGTGGCCTGCAAGTTGTGTTCTAAAGGAAGCTTTGGATCCAGTGTGAAAATTGATGAAATGTGGTCCATGGTGGTGCTGAGGGTTGTAGCCTTCTCACCAGGGGTTGTGGTGCTCCTTCCGTGTGAGGTCGAAACGAGAGCGGGTGGGGTCGAGCCCCTTCCAATATGTTTTTAACCCAGGAATGTGGGTGCTCGCGTGTCGGGGTATAGATGCGCTACCACATATGTTGTAAGATGTTTTTCTATAACAAAATATTGAAGGCCGAGACAACGGCGATGGTTTTCTCCCGACTTGGGTTTCCACCTAAAATCCTGGTGTTCATGTGTGATTCTTATGTGTGATGGTTTATTCTGTTATTACTGCACATGTTTACTGTTAACTAAACATCAGAAGAATGAATGTTGCATAGATCTAAGTAAAGATTTAATTTCATAATAAGATCTCTGTGTATACGCAAGTTTAATGAAGGAGATCTGCGTGTATACGCTAGTTGGCTTCATCAAAGTAGCGTATGGGTTTTGAGGTAAGAAAAAGTAAAAAGTTTTGAGTAAGTCCTAAATACTGATTCACCCCCCCCTCTCAGTATTTTTCCCAACAATTGGGTATCAGAGGAGGTCCTTCTGCAGAAGCTTGATCACTTAAAGGAGATCCGTCTCAATGGAAAGTCGTGAAGGAGTATTTTCTATAAGGCCGCCTCTATTTAATGGAATTAATCTGTTATTCTGGAAAATGAGGATGAGATCCTATCTTTAGTCTATGGGAGCAGATGTATAGGCCATTGTTGAACAAGGATATCAATATCCAACGGCTACACCAACAGATCCAACTGAAAGGAAGAATTATGAATCAAATGCAAAAGTGGTGAATGCTATAACAGGTAGCTTAACTGAATCCGAATTTGTCAAAGTCATGCAGCTAGATACAGCAAAGGAAATATGGGACAAAATCATCCTAAGTTATGAAGGTGATGCAAAGGTAAAAAGTGCAAAACTCCAACCCCTCAGAATTTAATATGAAAATTTGAAGATGCATAGTGATGAGAGTATTTCCAATTTCTTCTTACGTCTAGATGATATTGTAAATCGAATGAGAAATTTGGGTGAAACCATAACCGATACTACTCTGGTAGAAAAAGTCTTAAGATCTTTGACTTCAAAATTTGAATCTAAAGTGTCTGCTCTTGAAGAAAAGCAAGATCTGCAAACTCTGACGATTGTTCAACTACATGGTATTCTGACTGCTTTTGAAATGAGAAAAGGAGGTCCCTCTCAAATCAAAGAAGCTGCCTTTAAGGCGTGTGCTAAAGGAAAAGACAAGGAAGACGTCAAGGAATCAGATTATATATCAAATGAAGAAGAAGCCAATTTTGTGAGAAAACTCCAACTACGAACTGGAAGATTCAAAGGTAAGCTTCCCTTCAAGTGTGTTACTTGTGGAAAAGTTGGTCATTATGCTGCTAAATGTCCCTATGAAGAAAAACATGGTAAATGGAAACAATTTGAAAAAGGAAAGAGTTATTATGCAAATGAAGATAATGATGAAGTGCCTAGTGAGGATGAAGAAGGTTCTGACCACGGTCTACAAATACTCATGGCATCAACTATGGAAGATGATAACTTCACAAAAGAAAGGGATCTGATTGGTAAGGGTTACTTTCATGGATGTTGCTTCTATTGTAACTCATTTGGTCATAAGGCCACTGATTGCAGGATAAGGATGGTGAACAGATCTGATAAATTGGAGAATTTCTAGCACACTATAAGAAGTCACAAGAAAAGCTGGAAAAAGAAGAGGCACCGGTCAAAAACGTAGGGAATACTAACCCTACTGCAGTCATCCACTTCTAAAGCTTACTTCTCTTAATGACTGCAGAAGTGATGTGAGATACATTATAGGGATTAGTAATGTATCGTCACAGGGGGAGTGATGTATGGTGATTTCCATGATTGTTTTGGTAATTCTGGGTATGTGTATTTCTGACAGTGCATTTGGTGTGAAGAAAAGACAGGAACAGAAGGTACAAATTCAGGGGGAGATGAAGGTGTGAAATTTTCTATATTTCACTTTCCATACGCGGGTTTGATGAAACAAAGTCGTGTATACACGCGAGTTCTAGCAGACACAGTCGCGTATGCATTGATGACAAGAGAATTGGGATGACATCTGAAGATCAGGAACAAAGGTTTAGGGGGAGCATCAGTATGACTGCTAATGATTGTACTGTTAGCATTATTCTGGTTATACTCATGCTAATGAAATGATACATGGTTTCTTATGTTGAAGATTATGGATGAGCCCGAATTGCTTATTTGATGAAGAATATCTTTTGGATATGATGGAAGTCTTATGATGTGGAGATCGGGATAGATCATGCAGAGATTTTTGCTGATGACTTGCTGTTAAAAGTATTCAGATTGCACAAGCTAAGGAGGAGCCTTGGACATATGGAAAGGATGTTTGGATGCACATTTTCAGGGGGAGCACTAGTCTTGCTAAGTATAATGCATTGTTGGCATTATGATGATTCTGAAATATGATCTCTCTCTTGAGGTCTTTCTGGTATTGGTCATAAAAAATCATACTTGTAATTTGATAAAAAGGTCTTGTTGAGACCCATGATGTAAAATTGTAATATTCGGTCATGTAAGGACTTGTCAAAATTTGTAAACCCACTTGGTTGGGTAGCTGAGTCAAATTTGTAAACCCACTTGGTTGGGTAGTTGAGTTGAGATGTGTAAACCCACTTGGTTGGGTATTTGAGTCTCATATGTAAATCCACTTGGATGGATCTTTGATGTAAGTATGAGTCCTTGGTGAGAGGAAGGTCACAGAGTCATGTACTTCATTGAAAAATATATTTAAAGACTCAGCATGAACTCAGGGGGGCATGGTAACTTCAATGCACATCAGATTTACAGTGCTCTTCTATCTACATGAGGAGAAAAACCTTGTGTTGGTTTTGATCCGCCCTTTGCCCTTGATGTCAAAGGGGGAGAGTGACATGGTGTTTGAATAAGGGGAGAGTAACATGGTTATAATCAATGTATCTATCTGTTGTGGTGATCAAACACCATCGTGGTTGCCATCAAGTCCAAAGGGGCAGATTGTTGGCAATATGATGTTGAGTGTTGTCCTTGATGGCAACCCACTTGATGAAGATGATGGAAACCTACTTGATGAAGTTGTCCCTGATGGAATATGTCTTGATGAACTTGTTAAATGATGTAAATCTGATGTATATATATTGAGTACAGAAGGTAATGATGGAAGGAATGTCATTATGTGCTAGAACATGATGAAAAGAGTATGTCTCAAGGCATACGCGGATTTGTCTAGACAAAGTAGCGTATGCACGCGGGAAATAACGTGCCAAGTCACGTATGGGCAAAAAAGCGCTGTGAAATATGTAAAAACAAAACACCATGGTATCGACCCATTGTATTGGGTAATGATTCGTCTAAATGACCCCGTCCAGGAATACCATCGGAAGTAATGTGGTTTTGGCTCATGGTATTGAAAAAGGGTAAACCTATATAAGGAGAATAAATTCATTGTGCAAATGATGAGTGTGGGAGCAAGATGTCTGAGCTTGAATGAATACTTCTCTGTGAAGTATATCCGTATGGAAAGGGTAAAGGTTTGATGATAGATCTGAATCTATGATGAACCTATGAAGAAAATGATGAAGAGGGATCTCTAGATCTGAAATGTATATGTATCTTCTGGATCTATTTATGGAATGATTAGATCTGTGATCTGGCGAATCTTTGCTGAAGTAAAGAATGAAGATCTGAGCTGTTTATCTGTTCTAGAGAGCTGCACTGCCCTAAAATGTCTGAAGATCTATACGCAGGTTCGTCAAGGAGAAAGCGCGTATATACGTGTCTTGTATTCAGCGAAAGCACGTATGGGAATTGAAGTCAGCTTTGAAATGTGTGCAGATGTATACGCGGGTTGGTATTTGTTAAAGCGCGTATATACGCAGGTTCAGTGAAGAAAAAGCGTGTATGTAATTTAGGGTTTGCTGAAGTATGTGGTATGAAATGTATGATCTGTTCTACTGTAGCCATCGCTATCCGTATTCTACAGCTCTGGGTTTTCTTCCGAATTGGATACATCGGGGCCGGATGTGGCGATTGTTTAAATGTGTATGGAGAGGGTCCAGTCTGAAAATATGATGAAAGGTGGCCTGCAAGTGTTGTTCTATTGAAGTTGTTGGATCCAGTGTGAAAATTGATGAAACGTGGTCTGAGGTGGTGCTGAAGGTTGTAGCGTTCAGTCAGGGGGTTGCAGCTCCCTTCCAGGTGAGGTCAACAAAATGAGAGCGGGGGTCGTTGGAGATCCTGGAGAGGTCGTAGTAACCAGCGTGTGTGGGTGCCTGCGTGCTGGTAGGAGGCTGCGCCAGCACATATGCTGTAAGATGTTTTCTCTATAATAAAATATTGAAGGCTGAGACAACGGCAGCGGTGGTTTTCTCCCGACTTGGGTTTCCACCTAAAATCCTGGTGTTCATGTGTGATGCTTATATGTGATGGTTTGTTCTATTGTTACTGCACATGTTTACTGTTAACTAAACATCAGAAGAATGAATGTTGCATAGATCTAAGTAAAGATTTAATTGCATAATAAGTTCTCTGTGTATACGCGAGTTTAATGAAGGATATCCGCGTGTATACGCTAGTTGGCTTCATCAAAGTAGCGTATGGGTTTTAAAGTAAGAAAAGTGAAAAGTTTTGAGTAAGTCCTAAATACTGATTCACCCCCCCCCCCCCCCCCCCTCTCAGTATTTTTCCCAACAGAAGAACCATCTTGTTCCCGATAGTCACGTGTTTATATCTCTTTATATATGTGTAATGATCATTAATTGAATGTTTGATATTGTTATTATGATATTATGCATGAGTTACACTGACATTTAGGAACTATATATGTTGTACAACTAGAGTTTCGTGTTTGTTCTTTCTTGATTTCTAGGTTACGAAGCATGAAGGGTTGTTGGAGGTTTGCACCTCGTGGGATCTACATCAAACGTTGGACTTTTGGGTAAGTTACGCAACTTGTTATATCTAGTTTTTAGTATAAAATATAGGTTAAGTGAGTCATTCTTGAATGGTATGCCCCTAATTTGTGAAGGTTGCTGACCCAAAAACCTTTAAGGTAGTATATCCCGAAACATAAATGGTGACTCCACTGGGGATCAAATTCTTGTGATTTCCTTTTTGGGTTGTTTCATATTTCTTATGGGTTCCCAACAGTTTCTATCACTTTTTCCAGTTCAGTGAATCTTTTTCCGGTCAGACTAAAGACCTGGTCTCCTAATCAGGGTTAACCTTTTTTGTTTTTCCTTATTTACTTTTCCATACGCACTTTTCCTTCTGCACAGTTGCGTATACACGTTGTTTTTTTCAAAGGGACCCACGTATACGTGAGTTTCCTTCGACACAGTCACATATGCACGCTGGTTTCAAAACTGCAAAATCGCGTATGCTTGAGTAAAATTTGAAATTTTTGGTTTTAAGATTTTTTTATTCTTGTCTAGTTGTGGTGACTTGTTCATGTAGTATCTTTGAAGTCTCTGGACTGTGTCTAAAGTGATTTGTGCCTGTTTCACTCTTAATTTTCTGAAGACCGACTCATTTGGGGAAATCTTTGTTTGTTGTGCTTGCAATTCTGGCTTGAGCGCCAAGATCTTTTTCTGAGTTCGGGACAGAGAGATTTTTCTCATTTGCTCTTTCTTAACTTTATGTGTTGCTTTGCATGTTTATTTTTGCTAGTTTTTGCATTTGGTTTTCTTGATTTCATTGAATAGGTCTTGTTGCAATTTTCGAAGAGTCTCTTTTTTTATTCTTTGGAGCTTTTATTTGCCGCAAGTTTATGCTATTATGCTGATTTGATCTATTGGATTTCTTGTCTTCCTCTTGCTCATACAAGTCCTTCTACGAGAATAGCACGGTTGCATTAGGGCATTTTGTTGAAGCTTTGCTTGAAATTCGAAGTTTTCTTGAATCAGTAACTAGATAGTTTCTTGGTCTCTTTAAAGTCTCTTTTCTTTATAAAATCAAAAGCCCAAAAAACATTTTGTTTCCGTTGCTTTTGTTTTCATTTTGTTTGATGGTTTCTTCTCATATTTTGAAGCTTTGTTGAGTGTCTAATCTTTGGTTCTTGACTTGATCAGGAAGGGAATCTTATTTAGGTTTCTTTCTCTCATTTCAAGTATGTTTTGGAATTTTTATACATAGAGTTTTGATTTGGGAACTGACTCTGTTGATTGCCAAAAAGTGATTGAACCTTGGTGTCTTTAGAGACTTCTCTTCGCTTGTTAAGATTCAACATATTAGGATTTACATGGAATTGGTAATTTGCATTAGGTGCACATAAGCATTTTTTTAGTCTTTTTCGTTGTCTGGAGTGTGAATATCTAAAAATAAAATAAAATATAGTCTTGTAGAACCTGTGTAGAAATCACTCTTCATCGAAAGGAAATCAGTGCATTTGAATGGATTTTGGTTTTCATTGGTTTCTTTCTGTGTCATACAAACATCACCGGTTTCATTTCTATATGCCCTTGACATAAAACAACAGCCAATTAAAATAAGCGATATAATTTAAAAACAACTAGAAATTTTTGTATTGGTGTCATACATCAACTATCTAGGTTGTAGGGCCTTCGATTAGGTGAGTGGAGAGTTAACTCTCCAAGGCCGCTCAAATTTTGAAACATTGAATTTTATTAATGAGAAAAATCCAACACCGTTAGGTGGATTGGGAAAGCTCTCTTCCAGAGATTCAAGTGAGAGGGAAAGTGCAGACAGAGAAGAGAGATACCCCCTTTCCTATTTGTTGAATCTTGACCTAAGACCGTTCCGCTCGACTGCCAATAAAAATTGGTGCCCATAGTTTCCCATCCTAGGTATCACATAGGTGACTGTGGGGGGGAATACTCGTGGTACCTGAGGCAGACATTGCATCACTTCCATCGGTGCTTCTGGAGGGTGCCCTTGCAAAGCTTGGGCACTTGCACCAACAAAGGCTATTGTTAGGAGGTCAATGTAACTGTTTATGTTACCTTCGCTAGTAGGCCTGGGTCGTAATTACCCCAGACTACTTTCGGAAGGTCCTATTATTCACTTTCTTGTATTTTGGTGTCCAGTCCTCATCACATAGAGCAGAAATACTTGAGAGTTTCTTGTTTGGATGTATCTTAGGGACTTTGTAGAGTGTGCTCTTTGCTCCTAGACTGCTTAGCTTCATATATTTTTGAGTCTAATAAATATTTTAAAGTGGCTGACCGATCGCCTCGTCGATTGAGGAGGCTTCGTGGGTTGTCTCTCGCGAGTGCCGAGCCTTCTTCAAGAAGGTGTAGGAGTAATTTAGAGGGTTATTTTCACTCGGTGTTTTCAGACGCAATAGAGAGAGATCCTCCATTAGGGATAGTTGTTTCTATAGCTGGTTTTGGTTTTGGTGTCAGTGTCGAGAGGAGTGCTTCACTCATCTCGAGAGTTTTATTTCCGGCAGAAGAAGTAGAAGTAGAGGAAGTCCCTTAGCCTGCTGAGTCTCTTCCATCTCCTATTCCTGCTAATTATCCATTTATCATTGAGTACATTGGACCTGAGTCTCAAAGACCAGAGAGTCCTTATCCATCATATTCTCACCTTTCGATGGCCACAACTGGGAACGCAGCTTCGGCTGTGAGTGCTGCAAGTATTTAGACTCCTTCAATTGAACGAGGAGGCACTATTTCTATATCTTTGATTTCTTCTAGTGTTGCTGTGTTTGGCTCTGGTCACACCCAAGCACAGACTTCTCAATCTAGTCTCTTTTGTTTCGGAATGCCCACTAGTGGGATTCCTTCATTTTCCTTTTCTTCTGCTACAGTTGCATCTGCACCAATCTCCTCTATGGCTAGTGGATCAACTTCTTTTCAAGGGTTCCCCTTTGGAAGCGGGCATATTCCTAATTCAGCTCCTTCCTTAGGGTCTTTTCCTTTCACTTCCGAGACTTAAAGTTTTAATCCATGGTCTGGAGGTCAAAGTTCTACTACCTTTACAAGTTGGAACCCTATCTTTACATCAGTAGGGGTTGGGAATCAGTTTCTCACTGGTCACCAAGGGAATGTTCCTTTCCCTTCATCAAATTCTTATCAGGCTTTTCCTCCTTTTTCAAATGCATGGAACCCCTACCAGGGGGCTTCTTCTTCATTCATTGCCTTAGTGGGACGAAATGGTCTGGTTTATAGTAATTCCATGTTGGGACAGGGTCCTTCTCAAAATGCTGGGTCACAAGGATTTTCCTATGGCCAAACATTTTCTACGAACTCTATTTGGAAACTTGGTGCCTCATCAAATCCAGGTTATTCTTTTCAGAATGTGGGGAATCCATCCTATCAGGGATGGAATTCCCAAGATCCTCCTCATTTACCATTTCTAGCAACGTTAAACTTGCTAGATTTGTCGAAATTGACTAACAATCCAATCCGATATAGTCTGGGGTGGCTCCTGGTCCCCACCAAGCTACCTTCAGACATTCAAAAGTTTGAAGGGAATAATGGAGAGGATCCGACAGATCACACCACCACTTTCCATTTATGGTATTCATCAAACTCCCTGATTGATGATTCGATTAGGTTGAGGTTATTTCAACGCACCTTAACTGGAAATGCAGCCAAGTGGTATATTGATTTAACTGGGGGCATTTTCGCCACTTTTGGATATTTGGCTACCATGTTCCTAAATCATTTTCAGTTGCCTATCTGCTACAACGCTGGGACTGAACTCCTGGCTAATTTTAAGAAGGACAAGGAAACCCACATTTCTAATCATATTCAGGAATGGAGAAGAAGGAAGAGGCTCATTAAAGCCTATATTCCTAATGAATTCCTTCTGGAATGGTTTTTGAAATCCTTGCAGCCAGATATTTCTAAGGACGTATCCCTATCAGGGATATTTTATGAGGAGAAAGCTATTTTTAGGGCCTAACAATTAGAACTAATTTATTCTCAGTCTGGAGTCCTCAATAAAAAATTTCCTGATGCTCCTCACTCCAAATTGGACTTGTCAAAAACTAAACCTGGTCCTCATGGTATTGGACTTATTGGGTCCAGATTTATAACCCCAAAGGAAATCCACAATCTGAAGGGAAGAAGAAAGGACGGAATAATAATAAGAAGAAGGGCAATGATGGGAAGGGCAATGAAAATAAATCCAATGAGCATATTGGTGAGGGTCAAAAGGATAAAAATAAAGTCAAGTTTCCATGCAAGTTATGTACTAGAGACCATCTTACTCACCTTTGCCCTAAAATTCAGGATGCGCAGCGCTTGTTAGCTCAACAGGGTTCTTCCAGTTCCCAGGCTGTGTTAACAAACCATTTTCCCCAAGGGCAGCAATTAGTTGTTGGTGAAAATCAGAATACTGGGGCTCCCTCTGGGGGCACCCAGGAAAGGGAAACCACATAAAACATATATATGATGAGTGCCCACGCAGATATCGCTACGCGATCTTGTGATTATGGCGAAGCTGAGCCTTCGAAAGCCAAGAGTGTCCCTGATATTATTAAGTTGCTTCATATTACGAGGCCCACTATTGAGCCTATACCTCGAGTGCCAAAATCATATACAAAGCGTACGATGATTAATCCAAATGCCAAGGCTGCCCAAAACTACTTTGTTGTAGAAGATCTGGCGTAGAGCCCTTGTGCTATGTCTGCTCTCGAGGTGCTACAGTCTTGTCCAACCCATCGAAGTTCTCTTCTCACTGCTATTGGGGCTGTTGATCCGAAGAACTCTCTAATGATTACATTTGATATGTCTAATTTTAAAAAGAGACTCCCACATCATATGGCTTTCCATATTAGATCTTCATTTCGAAAATGCAATATATTTTGAACGGTCGTCGATGAGGGTGCTTCCACGTGTGTGATGTCTCTCACATGATAGAAGGGGATCAGATCTCCTGTAGTTGTTCCATCATCCACTCTTCTGACTGCATTTGATGGTCATTATCATAGGCTGCATGGTATTGTCCCTGCTTTGCCAATCTGTGTTGGGGGAAAAACTGTTAACATCGAGGCTAAGATAGTTGATGCAAGTTTAGACTATAACCTTTTGTTGGGGCGAAACTGGATCTATGAGATGGACGTCATTGCGTCCTCATTATTTCACATTATTTTTTTCCCTCACAAAGGGATGATTCTCAGAGTTGATCAACTGGATTGTTCTCCTGTAAACCCGAATGCATCTACTGACTCAACTATCCCTCTAGTGGATAATTCCAAACCACCTGTTGAGAATCTAGGGGTTGGAATGTATTCTTATTTGATGGGCACTTTTGATATTCCACCTCCTTCCATTCATATAAATTTAATTTCAACTTCCAGGGCTCCTATTCAAAGAGATTTCTTCAGAACTCATTATTTTTTGGACCCTTGGACCTTACCTTCCCCTACCTCCACATTAGCGGAAGGTCAAGTGGATGGAATGGCATTTCCAATGTCTGCAACTGAGATTGCTTATAGATATATTGTTTACTCTGCAGAGTCCACTCCTGTTTCTCTCTAATTAGATGAATTGGATAGAGATGTGGCTCGGCTTGGACTCTTAATTCTTCTTCCACCCAGTATTTCCTTGATACCACTCTTCCATCCGAAGAGGCTATCCTAGAAGCTATGACTGGTATAGATAGACCGTGGGATGATTTGCATTATCGGTCTTACTTTTTACCAGATTTGAGCGAAGTTGAATCAAGTTTTCCTAGTCCTCAGTCTTCTGGTCCTATCCACCCGATCCCGAACCCTTTAGCACCAACACAGGTTTTTGCTGAAGGAAACATGGCTGTGATTTCTCTGACTATCCTAGTGAACATTTCCAGGAATCCCAACATTATCGAGAATGTTTTCAGCAGAGCTGAATTTTCCCCTGAAGAGGTTCAAATCTACACCGATCTCTTTTGAGAGTTCTGGGATGTGTTCTCTTGGTCTTATGAGGAAATGCCTGGTATAGATCCATTTATTGTCCAGCATGAGATCAAGTTATACGAAAATTCTAAGCTTGTAAGGCAAAAGCTTTGTTTGGTCAACCCTAGGAAGGTCGCAGCTATCAAAGCCAAGGTAGAGAACTTACTTAAGGTGGGATTCATTTTCCCTGTTCCTTTGACATAATGGTTTTCAAATCCAGTCCCGATGGACAAGAAACAAGGAAAAATTCGTGTTTGCATTGATTTTAGAGACCTTAATAAAGCATGTCTGAAAGATAATTACCCCACACCATTCATAGATCAGATTATCAATGACTATGCAGGTAATAATATTTTCTCCTTCATGGACGGTTTTCCTGGATATAACCAAATTAATATCCGTCCTGAAGGTCAGCATAAGACTTCATTTATTTGTCCCTGGGGTACCTTTTCTTACAAGAAAATGCCTTTTGGCCTTAAAAAGGCTAGAGCCACTTTTCAGCGAGCCATGTCATATGCCTTCCACGACATCAAACATATTATCGAGGCGTACTTGGATGATTTAGCTGCTCATTCTCGCAAGAGAATTGATCATTCTTCTCACCTCCGTCAAGTATTTGAAAGATGTCGATTTTACAAGATCTGGTTGAATTTGAACAAGTGTGTTTTCGCGGTCACATCCAGTCAGTTGTTGGGATTTATTGTGTCTACGGAAGGGATTCAGGTAAATCCCTTCAAGGTTAAGTCAATACTTCAGTTTCCTCCCCCGTCTTCTATTTGTAAACTTCAAAGTCTACAAGGAAAAGCTAATTTTCTTCGGCGATTTATCGTAAATTATGCTGAGATTACAAAAGGATTTATGAGATTGTTGAAAAAGGGAGTTCCATTTTTTTGGGATGACTTCACTCAGTGCTCATTCGATGCTTTGAGAAAAGAATTGAACTTTGTTCCTATATTGAGTCCACCTGATTATAGCATGGATTTCCTATTGTATCTCATAGCATTTGAATATACTATCGGTATGGTTTTGGTTCAGGAGGATGATGCTCTTTCAGAGCATGTTATATACTACCTTAGTCGAGGCCTGGTAGGACCTAAACTCCACTACTCTTCGATAGAGAAGCTTGATTTAGTAGCTATTCATGTTGTACAATGGCTTAGACATTATATTCTCCTTTGAAAAACTTATGTTTTGGCAGCAGTCAATCCATGCCAGTTTGTTCTCAGCAGGCTAGTGATTGGGGGCAAATAAAATTGATGGATTGTGATTTTGCAGGAATTTTATCTTGAGTTTATATCTGCCAAGTCCAAGAAATCATTAGTTTTTGAAGAATTAATCTCTGAGTTTCCCTGTGGAGAGGAGATGGTTTATGTTGAATCCTTTCCAGATGAACATCTTTTTCTCATTTCTTCACAGGATCCTTGGTATGGGGATCTCATAGTATATCTTCAAACTGCGAAGTTTCCCTCAACTTTTTTGAAATATGAGCGATGTAAGTTACGTCACTTAGCTAAAAATTATTTAATCATTAGTGACACTTTATACTGTCGCAGGGTCGATTCGATCCTTAGACAGTGCTTAACTCTCAAAGAAGCTAAGGTGGTCTTGAATGATTGCCATAGTGGAGCTTATGGTGGTCACTTATCTGGGCTTGCCACAACCCAAAAAAAATTTCATATTGGATACTTTTGGCCTTCAATTTTCAAAGATTGTATGGATTCAGTCAAACGGTGTCATCTGTGTCAAGTGTATACTCGAAAGATGCACGCTCATCCAGCTCCGCTCTTCCCTATTGTCATTTTTGGTCCCTTTACAAAGTGGGGTATTGATTATACTACTTGTAACCTACCTTCGGCTAAAGGTCACAAGTACATTATTGTAGCAGTAGACTACTTCACAAAGTGGGTCAAGGCTATGCCTACTTTTGGGAATGACAGTGCGACAACAACTCTTTTTCTCTTCAATCAAGTTATTGCTCATTTTGGTATTCCTAAAGAGATTGTCACTGATCATGGCAATCATTTTTAGAACAGCATGATGGCTGAGTTGGCTCTAAAATTAGGTTTCTGGCAGGAGCATTCATCTCCTTATTATCCTTAGGCCAATGGGCAAGTGGAAGCCGTGAAAAAATCCTTGAATACCATTCTTCAACAGACAATTGATAAATCTAGATCCAATTGGCATATCATGTTGTATCCTACACTTTGGGCATATCGGATGTCAGTAAAAACTGCAACTGGTTTTACTCTTTTTCAACTAGCTTACGGGTTGGAATCCATATTTCCCATCGAGCATGAGATTCCTTTTCTTAATTTAGTTGTAGAGCTTCTTCCTGACACTTCTAGTCTTGAAGAATGCCTCCTTCATTTGGAACATCTTGATGAGAAGCGTCGAGATGTTTCCACGATGAATGAGGCACATAAGAAATGAGTAAAATTTCAGTATGATAAGGCAGTCAAACCTAGGGTTTTCTCCGAAGGAGACCTTGTCTTAGTTTATGCCTAGGATAAGGATGCCCTGGGGGAAGGAAAGTTTAATTCTATGGGGTATGGCCCCTTCATCGTTAAGAAGGTCCTCAAAAAAGGAGCTTATGCCTTGGTTTATTTTGAGGGAAATGAGTTGGCAAAGCCTAGAAATGGGCTCTATCTGAAAAATTATTATGCCTAGGCCTTGGCCTGGCATCTTGCTTTTTGTATATATTTTATTTGATGTTTTGTAAATATATGAGTTTTTGGTTTTGTATGTGATTGTGATGTTTTTTTTATCTGCTTTGGTAGGTTGTGTTGGATGTCATGAGTCATTATGGTTTCGTCGATGGTGCTAGTAGACACACCCGAAACTTGGCTTCTGCGGCTTGGGTACTTCATTATCCATCTAGTCAGCTGTTAGTTTCAAGAGGGGTTTGCATTGGTCCTGCTACCAACAACGTAGCATAATACACTGCTACCAACAACGTAGCATAATACACTGCAATCATTTTACTCTGGTTGTTTTTTAGGGTACGTTTGTTACAAAGATCATTCCAATTTATAAAATTTATTCATATTCCTTGAGCTGATAATGGGATGGCATACTCATTAGCTAATCAAGCAATTAACTGGCATATTAATCATTTAATACTTTAATCAAATCATCAAAATCATCATATATTTTCACACATGTGTTTCATCACATCATAAACCATTGTATATATGTATATATCATCAAAGTGTTCAAAAAACTATACAAAAATTTGGACCCATATGTCATACAAAATTAGGGCTTATGCCCAATCATGTTTAGTATCAAAAAATATAATACAGTCATCCAGTAAAACCATATATATCTAGTCCTGTGGTCCCTGCCCAATATTCTTGTTCCTACAGAAAACGATAGTAGTAGCGACGCGGTGGAATAACTGCACCAAGTCTTGCGGTACCCCGACTACCCATCTTTGGATAGCCTCTGGTAGGTCCTCTACTGCAGACATAGGCACTTGGCGAGTTAAACTCTCCAAGTTTCTTTGAACAACGTGTAGGGTTCTACTAGGGCATTTAGCATCCGCCTCGCCTTTGCAGTGTTTGTGCCATGGGTATCCCTCAGGACGGACTGGTCCTATATCTGTATCATGGTCATCACATAATTTTGTAATTCATTCGAAATCCAATCAAAAACATGTTTTTTTTTCATTTTTTACATATATTGCGAAAATCAATCAAAATCATATAATCAAAAATTGCAGTCTCACCGATTACACCCCATGTTGCGCTGGGTGGAAGGACTAGGTCTGGATCACCGCAAAAATCCATCCCAGCATAGGGATAATCCTCCACTACGATAACCTATTCCTCTCACCATTGGAAGAATTCGTTGTCCCATGTGGTTCGGGGAACTTCACTTCCCCCCAATCTCTTCATCAAATCAACCCACCGAGTTATTCTTGGATCGCTAGGGCTATTGATGGATGAGATCACTTTGGGTCGAAGCCCTGGAATCTTCTCAAAGAAGAATGTCATCAAAATGGTTCCATAACCGAAATGCTTTGTTTTATCTTTCCAGATGGAGGTTAATTGTTTTTTAATGTTTGTCAGTAGAGCTGTACACCAATCAAAGAGGTGAACTTAGCATTCCACAACTATACTCATATGTGTCCTCGAAGCCTAGTGTAAGGAAGCAGACCCTGCTACCCTGCCGATGGTGAAGAGGATAATTTTCATATGGAGTTCTGACAAGTCTTTTATTGCAATCTGAGTCCCTACTTTCTAAGACCCCTCTACGCAATAAACATGGACATAATCATCCATTGTAAGCCCTCCCATAGGCTTTCCATGTAAATCTACTGGATCTCCTCTTCGAGAGAGTCTAGTAATGAAGTAAATGTCTTCTACTTCTATGTGTATGGGAATTTGATCAATCATGAAGTAGTCTTCCTATGGTTCCCAGTAATTCGCTAGCATTTCAAGAAACCGAACGTTACTTTTCATATTTGGCATTTTGAAGAATTTGAGCAATCCACAGTTGCGAAGGATATTGAGAGAATTTTAATCCTCCATGACTTCATTGTTAATGGCACTATGTTCACGTTCCCTCCAAGAAATTGTTATCCTGAAAAAGTCATTTAATTTCATCATTAGGTTCATTTTTTACATTCATAGACTGTGCATACTCAACTTCCTTTTAAAACAGTCACATATCATATGCGGGTTCATGTGACCAAACCCACATATGCGCAGAGAGGTCAATCAAAAACAATCTTTCCTACGATGAAAAATGAAAATTTTTATCCTATATATGAATTAAATTGATGGAAATGATGGATTTAGAGCTTACCTGGTTGATCCGGCGAAATTTGACAGCTGATTGCTCCTGTTTTGAGGAAAGGGGTTTTTTCTCTAGAGCTCTTTTCTCCAATTCAACAAAGTAACAATGAACCAAATATGAGGTAAAATGTGTATTTATGCCCAGAAATTGAAATTTTTTTGCAAAATTTCATTATGCTTGTTTTTCAAATTTGTATTAAGTTGCATAACTCTGTTTCTTGTAAGTGTTGGGATAGGTATATTTTCAGGTACATTTTTTTGAACTTGAGATTTTTCCTGGTTTTCGAATCCATGACCGCTGACCTGTCATGGAAGGTATATGATATTAACTGGCATATAGGTTAGGGAATCCACTTTCCATTGCATTCTGCATTCTAGCCTCCATTTTGATCACTTACCATAGGGTTGAACCCATCATGGCATGAGTACTTAACCCATTTCACTAACCGATTTATAAATCATGACTTAGTGGTAGAGCCTTCCTTTACATGGGCTTCCTAATTAGTTCCACGCTAGCACTTGTTGCCTATGCTGCACTTTCTGTAGGCTCGGGAGTCCTCGTTAGTCCCGCCATGAATTATGCATTGAAGCTTCATTATTCTTCTTCTTCACTATGATTTTTTCTTGCTATTACCCTAAAGGATCCCTGGTTTTGTTAATTTGTATCACTGCATTGCATATTGGCTACTTGTTTATCTTGGCCTTCAACTGGCTTCATTTGGACTCTATGTTTAAGCCATATTTTTACCATGTATCTCTGTACAAGATAACCATGCAAGCACTTAGCTATCGTGACTTTACACCCTTTTACCCATGGATGGAACACTCCTTTGAGTATCACTTACCAGTTTTCGCCACCTTGCATTGAGCATAGGATTGTTCCTATCCCAGGAACTAGTGCATCTATTTCCTGATACTCGTTCTATCCAGTGTACCATAGCATTATTTTATTCATTTTCAGGCTTATTATATGAAAAATACACAAAAATCAAATATATTAAAAAAAGAGCGGGAACGAGATCTTACTTCATATGTTGATGGCAGTTATAGTGTCAGTTTTCCGCCCTTGAAAAAAGCACACAGAGCTATGTCTTTCCTTCATTAGGGATGGTTTTAGTTTTGACATAGGAGAAGCCATAACCTTGTTTCATGTGTTAGCTCTCCCCTGGTTGGTTATCTCTTCCAATCATATGGAGAGTTTGTTTTTGCCTCCTGCATAACAGACTTATATAGTGTCATTATTTTCTACCATGGTCATAATGAGTCGTGCTTTTGTTCAAGGGAATTTATACCTGAGTCGGCCATTCAGTGGTGTCTCTTGACTTATTTTTTAGTCAGGCCTTCCCGGTCTTGTTAGTATCTTGTACTATCACATCAGATTTTTGGTCCTATGCTCGTGCTGGTTTGAGAAGGTATCCATTGACTTCTTGTCGACGAGTTTGTCTCTTATTGACTACGACATATTGCTATGAGATTAAACCTAGAGCCGCACCTTGGCCCTATTTAAATCATTGATAGGTGACCTTGTGCTCAACATTTGATCATCATTATGGGTCTTTGACTGAGTGGTTTTCCTTATGTTCGTCGTCAGCATATATTATCACACTTGGGATTCATGCAGTGCCTTGATTTCCATTTGACCCTCTCAGTGGATATCTCGCCTCTTTGTCAGCTTTCATTATTGGTTGGTTCAAAGGGTTTCTTCCATGTGCTAGCTTCATCTTGTGCATGTCGTAAACGTACTTCGGGTTGGTTCCTTCACTCTATTTCATCCGATTCCTTTCAAATCTTGGCCTGTGGGTTACACTCACGCTGGACTGATGTGGGATGTCTTAATGCCTTCCTTCCACCAGATATTTTCCCATCGACTCCAACTCATTGCTCTGGGAATAAGGTCTAGAGTCTTTTTGTCAGTACCTTAGGGTTTGTAGTCATCAATGGCAGACTCTTTGCTGTAGACAGTGAGGATTCATTATTGCCTCCTGATTGATAGATTCTTACAAGTGTTCGACTTCAACTCATTCATTCGCACTTGTTAGATTGTACTGGGGCACCTTGACACTCATTATCATTATCAGTGGGTTGTCTCGCATTTTTTAACAGTATAAATTATTGACCGATAATCAAACGATTTCTCACATGGTCGACTTTAGCACATTTATTCCCATTGTGTAGAATTGTGCCATAGGATCGGTGAAGACCTCAGGTTTGCATCAGCATGCTTCGGTTCACTTTTTACATTTCATCCAGTTTCTGCCAATGACGCTGTCCACCCTTATATGTTGCAGTTTCAGTACAGTGGCATCTTATATGTTGGCTCCCGAGTTGCGTGATTGTACCATGTATTCCACCCATTATGATTTGGTACCTGGAGATTCAGCTACTTGTGAGATCAGATATCTATTACAACATCATTTATCAGTCTTCTATATGTGATACTTGGACTTGATTTTGACTTGTACTTTCGGGCAGTGATCAGATGATTCACTATGTACTTTCTAGTTTAGCTATACTTTTATATATTTTGGATCTAGATACATGCTTTTCTTTCACTAAGCATGGGTATGCTCGCCTCAGACATGAGCTGACTCTCTGACTTATTTCATTAGTTTTTTTTGGTACGCTAAAATCTGGTGAAGTCCTCTCTTGTCTTTGCAAGTTTCTTTCTATGCACATAATATATTTCGGCCATCATGTACCCCTTTTGACCTCATATATTAGGGGGTATCTGTTATAGCATCATTTTTCACCCTCATGTGATTTAATGATTGTCTCTTTGGCCTTGGGCACCCTTTCCCCCTAGACTTGAACAACTTCATAAAAAATAGTGTCTAAAAACCCATACACAACTATGCCTAGACTTTTCTACGTATATATGCGAGTCCAATCATACTTTTTCACGTATGCCATTTAAATCATTAAAAAATGTATATAATTCCCTATTTTTGAGGCAGGGTTGATGGTTATTCCTGTAATTCAACCACCCCAGCCTATGGCTTAACTGTTTCCAACTGTTGAAACTAATTTGGAGGAGTATAAAAGCCCCTCATATGCATGGCCTAAGGGAGAGAGAAAACTATAGATTTTATACTTTGTTGGAGCCCTATTTCAAGTCTGATATTCCTATGCCTCTTGCACTTCCCAGGAATATTCAGGAAACCCTTGTTTCCTTGAGATGCTCATCATCCTATATGACATCTAGTGTGCATACATCTTGGAAAAAGTCTTGTGAGGCGAGGGTTGGACGGATCCAGAGGACAGTATTCTTGAAGACTGTGGAAGGATTCAAGTGATCTCTCCACATTTCTATTACTGTACGTGCCATTTATAATAACAAGAACCATCTTGCTCTTGATATTCACGTGTTTATATCTCTTTATATATGTGTAATGATCATTAATTGAAAGTTTGATATTTTTCTTATGATATTATGCATGAGTTACAATGACATTTAGGGACAATATATGTTGTACAACTAGAGTTTTGTGTTCGTTCTTTCTTGATTTCCAGGTTACGAAGCACGAAGGGGTTGCTGGGGGTCTGCACCCCGCAGGATCTACATAAAACTTTGGACTTTCGGGTAAGTTCCACAACTTGTTATATCTAGTTTTAAGTATAAAATATAGTTTAACTGAGTCATTATTGAATGGTATGCCCCTGATCTGTGAAGGTTGCTGACCCAAAAAAATTTAAGGTATTATATCCTGAAACAGTAAAAAAAAATGAAATGGAAGTTTTGAGGAAAGGCGTGGAAGCTAAGATGGATGAATTGAGGAAATGTGTGAAAGCTAAGATATATGTTTTAAAGAATGACATGGATGGCATGGAAGTTAAGATCGATGACATTGAAGCTAATATATATGAAAAAAAGAAAGACAACATGGAAGACATGAAGAATGATCTAAAAGAATACATGGAAGATTTGAAGGAAGGTTTGACAAAGTTGATACAAGAAATGATTCCTAATGGCGAAAAGGTAGTACATGAAGCTCATGATGAGAAATAAATAAATGTTAATCGTGATTTGATAAACTATACTGTTGGATTGAATACCCACCATATTCCGAATATATATATGAGGAATTTTGATGGCAAGAATCCCATAACATGGATACTACATATGGAGCAATATTTTGATCTCCATAATGTGAAAAAGACACAAAAGGTACGCATTGCAACTTTATATTTAGAACAAAATACATTTGTATGGTATCGATGGCTTTGCTCTCGTAAAAATTTTTTCACTTGGTCAATTTTTATGGAGGAAATGATAGCACATTATGAGGATACATAGAGAAGCACCTTCTTTAGCCAATTGATGTATCTCAAACAAAAGGGTTCAATCGTGGAGCACATTGAGGACTTCGAAAAATTGAATATAAGGGTAACTGATATTCCAGAGGAACAGAGGATTGATGTATTCATAGGGAATTTAAAGGATAAAATCCAACATGAGGTTCACCTTTGGGAACCTGATTCATTGGAGAATGCATTCAGGTTGGCGAGAAAAATTGAAGTAAAATTATGGTGACAAGGAAGCCTACCACTCCTAAAGAGACTAAGGCCTTTGAAAATATTAAAGAGGCTATGTGCCTAGCACTAGTCTTAGCTATGCTAGACTTCACAAAAAACTTTATTGTGGAATGTGATGCCTCAGGAAATGGATTTGGTGTTGTTTTAATGCAAAATGAAAGACCCATTTATTTTGAAAGTCATCCAATCGAAGGAAAGTATTTACAGAAAAATATTTATGAGAAGGGAATGTTGGAAATACTACATGCACTAAATAAATGAGGACCTTACCTAATGGAAAGACACTTCAAGATAAAAAATGATCATTATAGGCTTAAATAATTTTTGGAACAAAGACTATCTTCGGAAGAGCAGCAAAAATGGGTCACAAATATGTTGGGTTATGACTTTGAAATCATCTACAAAAAAGAGAAGCTAAATGTTATTGCAAATGCACTCTGAAGAAAGGATGAGGAGGTGGAAGCATTGCTTTGTGCCATTTCTATTATCCAATCAAATTGGATAACCGAAGCAATGGAGGAATGGAAGAATGATGAAGAAGAGTGGACACTCATTCAAAAGTTGCAGCAAGATCCCGGTACATTTGATACATATAGTTGGAAAAATGATTCCTTATGGTACAAATATCTCCTATATATTTTTAATACTTCCCCACTAAAACAAAATATTATTTTTGAGTTGCACACCTCTCCCTTAGAAGGATACCCAGGATTTTTAAAAACTTACCATAGGGTGAAGAATCAATTTTTTTGGGATGGCCATAAATATAATATTCAAATTTTGTGGTGGCATGTTTGGTTTTCCAACAAAATAAAGTTGAGACAATTAAGACCCCAGGTTCGCTACAGCCTTTATCCATTCCAAGTCAACATTGGGAGGAGGTTTCAATAGATTTCATCACAGGTTTACCTAACTACAAATGAAAGAGTTTCATCATGGTGGTAGTTGATAGACTTACCAAGTATGCACACTTTTGCGCATTATCTCATCCATTTAAAGCAAGTGCAGTTGCTACTGCATTTATGGAAACAATTCAAAAGCTACATGGAAACCCAAAAGCGACAGAGATCCCATTTTCGCTAGAAATTTTTGGACAAAATTATTTTCTTATTTGGGTACTTAACAAGCTCATAGCTCATCTTATCATCCTCAATACGATGGGAAAACTGAGATAGTGAACAAATGCTTGGAAGGATGTCTTCATTTTTTTGTATCTGATAAAAAAACACAATGGGTCAAGTGGTTACCTTTTCTGAATGGTGGTATAACACTTCCTTCCATACTAAAGAAAAAATGACCCCATTTATGGAACTTTATGCATATCATCCACCATCCGTCACATCATATTTAAGAGAAATTTCTAAGGTTCAAGCAGTGGAAGGTCACATTGAGAATCAACAACAAGTTCTCCAACTCTTAAAGGATAACCTAAATTTGGCACAAAATCGAATGAAACAACATGTAGATCAACATCGTAGTGAGAAAAGTTTTGATGTAGGATATTGGGCATTTTTATGACTATAACCATACAAACAAATGTCCCTCAAGCAAGCTAAGAAGGATAATAAAGTATCGCCAAAGTACCATGGTCCTTACAAGGTGCTGCAAAATATTGGTACTATGGCATAAAAATTGGAGCTTCCTACTTCGAGTGCATCCAATTTTCCATTTTTCATGCTTAAAGAAGGTTATAGGTGACAAAATTTCAGTTCAAACAATATTGTCAGAAATTGATGAGGAAGGAAAATTAATATTGGAACCTGAAGCAGTCACGGAAACAAGAACTCGATATCTACGGAATCGATCAATTTCATAGTATCTCATCAAGTGGAATAACTTACCCATTGAAGATTCCACATGGGAGGATGAGAATTTTATACAGAAACATCCAGAGCTACTCAAGAGACAACACTTTTTTGAAGGAAAGGGGCATGTTAGGTACCTATATTACTAGTGTAGTCCCTTACTGTTGTTAGTTGAGCCCCCTTATTATTGTTGTTGTACCCATAAAAGCCCACTATTTTTATTATTGTGCCCCATAAAAGCCCACTATTGTTATTATTGTGCCTTTATATTATTATTGTTAGGTCGGCTAGGATTATATTGTGACCCCATGGACTCGTATATATAGAAAGGAGGTTTTTTCATTTGAATCATACAATAATTGTTCATTTATGTAATGTAAATGAGGTTTCCCACTAGAAGAGGTTGATTTCTAATGCGTTGATCTATCTTTTCTTCTATTTTGTGATTTGGCTTCTTAACATCAACATATAAATTGAAACTAGTTGTCCTACACATATTCATGAGACCAATGAGGAAAACTTAGATTAAATTTGACCAAATATTAAAATTAATTTTTTGAATAAATAATAATTAAGAATAATTGTGTGCATGAATACCTGAACGAGCTTCTCTTGGATTCTAGAATAAATCATTGGAGTAGTTTAGCCTTGTATCAAACCTCCCTCCACTCAATGAAGTAGCAGTGAAGTAAACGTTGAATTTGTTATTGATTTGTTGGATTTAGGGTGTTTTTCTACAAAATTATCCAAACCCTAAATTATTCTCTACTGAAGAGGGATAAAAACGTGAAGGTGGAAACTCTCATGCCCCCCCCCCTCCCCCCCACATCACTCTCAATTCCCCATTACCCAATCTATCTACTATATATAAAATAGTTGAAAGAAAGACATTAAAATACATAAAAAAAATATAAAAAGCATTCATGCATTCATTCATTCGTAAATCCATAAAATATTTCATCTCAATAAATTTTATCACAAAAAATATGTTTACATAATATGAAATAATGTCATGTACTTAGAGAGACATATAACAATGATTCATTAACATATAACATTCATTAATTCATTCATTAATCATAGACACAAAATACTTCATCTAAAAAAAAAATTATCATCAAAAATATGTTTTCATAATATGGTACGTGATGTTTCTAATGATATAACTATTATAATCATTTCTTTTTCTTTTTCTTTATTTTTTTTATGTCTTGGTCATGTACTCATGACGTTTTCGAGGTTACTGCAAGAGGGGTGGATCATCAATGTAATAAAAAATAAATGTTAAATTAATAATTTTTGTTATTATTAATTAATAAAAATATAATTATAGT
This sequence comes from Pinus albicaulis, assembly GCA_034641835.2. Classification (NCBI taxonomy): domain Eukaryota; kingdom Viridiplantae; phylum Streptophyta; class Pinopsida; order Pinales; family Pinaceae; genus Pinus; species Pinus albicaulis. The sequence goes on along the minus strand of CM076570.1, from coordinate 103,032,841 downwards.
TTTCTTTGCCTCGTGCACTAGTCGACACTTCGACTTCCCTGTAATTGTTTCTGCAATTCACATTTTCCGACTTCCTCTCTATAATAGTGTTCTAAGATTCTCTGCTTCCTCTACATTTCTCGGTCCTTTAATAGTTTCTCTTACTTCTTGAACAAATTATTCACTTCTCTCCTTAAAATGGTGAAATAATAGGCTATTTATACTTAATGGTCACAGTGCATTTGAGTTGACATGAAAAATTTGGCTTGAATCCAACTTGTAGGTTTGTAATAAAGGCTGAATTGATTATCTTCTATTTGGAGGCCAAAATTGAAGGATTAATGGTAATCCTTTTGGGAGAAGGACCTGATTTGGTGGAGGATATATTTAGACACAAAAAAATTATTCCTTTCTTGACCTTAAGGAGCCCAAGAATGTTCTCTTACAAAAATGACTTCGACTTTGAATCAACGAAAATTCGGCTTCACAATTCCCAAAAAATTATTTGAAGGAAAAAATTTAATAAATTAGATTTAATAGCCCTACCCCTTGCTCATTCAATGTTGTATTTTCAATAATGGATATGCAGCCAAAGTAATATTTTTTCTTAACAAAATATTTCCATGTAAAATGATTCATTTTTTAGAGTCGATGATAAAAGTTGAAAAAGATGAAAATCTTGTTTATTACCCAAGTATCAACTCCTTGGAAATCTGTGGAATGAGCAATAATTCGAGAAAAAATTCCCTTTCAAGATGTTTTATCACATTTCTTATGGAGAGGTTCCAAAATATTTATTTATTAAGATTGTAATCAATGCTATAGAAAAAATTCAGAATGAACTTAAAGATGAAACAAAATCTTGGAAAGTTGAAAAGAAATACAAAGATTTAGATGAAGACCGCATATGTCTTATAATGTTATCACATGGAATTATTTTGCATGAATGAATTCTTATTGAATTGATTAGAACCATCCTTGGGGTACCATGATGTTGAAAAGTGTTACTAGTTTGGTCTTCATGTTGACTATGTAATTAAGTACTTATGAAAAGAAGTCAAAATAATAAAATGTATTTTTGTTTCATTATGTATATGGAATTCTTCTTGATTTCTATTAGATTCTAGTTTTAAATAGAATTAAGTATTACATTCATGAAGAATATAGTCTAGTAATCATGCTCCAAGACCTTGTGAAAAATGGAAGATAAAGCTGGAAAGACAAGCTCTCAACAAGCCTCATCAAACACTGGAAAAAACTCACTAATGTCGGCCTATATCTCAGCAAGGAAGTTGGCTCCAGAGCTAACTGTGTGGTTGGCTTATAGGCTGGAACAATGCTATATAAATACACATGTTCTGCGGCCATTTGGAAGAAAGGAATTGCGAATACAACTGATGAGAAAATGTGGATGTAATACTGGAACATATATCTGAGATAATAACGTAGATAAGGAACAACAGACAATTTCTGAGATTATCTGCGAGGTACAAGACTGAAGTATTATGTGGTAATTCCAAGCAAGAATTGCAAACATACTATGAGATTAAAGTCTGAATATAATAGAGATTTCAATGTGGAATATTTGTTGATATGGTTGGGTTAAGAACTATTGCTATATTTGAACCTACAACAAAATTATATTAGGAGAGAATGTGGATGTATGCTAGTAGACAGTGCAGTGGTGTAGTGCAAATAAATGAAGGTCACAGTGCATAACATAAGTACGAATAGGAGACAGTACAGGATGTTGATCTAAGATAGTGATACACGAAGAAGATTGTGTATATCAAGGGTACAATTTTTTATTGCGGATAAGTGCAGTAAGGATGATTAAGGGTTGTTGACCTGAAGAAGAAATTTGTGGTAATTGAGACAGTATTCATAAGGAGAAGAGACAGCCATAGTGAGGAAGGTAAATCTTTGATTTACCTTCCTACTGTTAAAACAATTCTATAAGCATATGTAATGTAAAGATCAAGATCTCCAGTGCTGAAGCAGAACTAAGAAATTTCGTGAAGAGAATATTTAAGATTGAAGAAGCTAAACCAAGGTCTTGGAAGCATATCTAAGTCAAGGGTCTAATTCTGGGTCATGTTACTTGTAATTTGAAGGTGTATAAGAAGAATTCTTTGCGGGTTTTTCTCTCCAAGAGGGAGAGGTTTTTCCCTGGCTCTAGGAGCCTAAATTTTGTGTCTTGTACATTTTGATAATTGACTTGATGAAAGACTAACTAAACTAAAAGAAGAAGAAGACATAAGTATCTCAAGTAAGGTCACAAGTGATTATCAAGAAGAGAATTTGTATCAACCTACAGCCCTCCAAATTCTCAACATGGTTTCAGAGCTTTGGTTACAAGAAAGGGCTATCAGTGATACAAATCCACTTCAGTTTGGAGGTTACAATATCAAATTGGTTACATTTCATTGATTATAGCACTAATATTACCAAACATGTCACCTACATCATAGGTTCGGTGATACTTTAGTTCGGAAAATAGCACAGTTTCAACCTTGGAAGAATACAGTCTGAAAGTTCAACTACATGAATGGATGACATGTGATCTCAAGTCTAGAACAACCTAAGAAGAAGATCATTCAAGGAAGAACAAGGTGAATATATCCTCTTAACTTTCCAAGTAAGTATCTTCCATTTTCATTTCAATTTTGGTTAAATGACTTCGATTTGAAAAGAGATGCATAGGGTGGTTTTACTACCGAAGATCCTTGCATGAAACAAGGAGGATAGTCATGGTCCTCATAGATAAATGAAGTCATAGATAAGGGTATCCTTTGAATTCATGGAAAGGAACTCTTAATAATCTCTCACATGAACAATATTGGAGACAAACAAAAAAGCTGGAAGAAGAATTATGAACAGTAAAATAAAGTTCATGTCATCGGAAATGATGGAAGAAGTGGATGGAAAGAGGGAGTAAGAGATCATTAAGAATATTCTCTCTCATAATAGGTCTCTTTATGTCTCCTAGATCCTACTTAAGATTTTATGCAATGTGACATCATGGAAGTATAATAAACAAGAACTCCTATGATCATGAGGGTAACAAAATCATGGGAAAAGTAAGTTACCTCACATCATCAACCTAGGGTTTCTATGGAAGAAGACAAGTTCAAGGCAATAGCTTTGCAGAATTCAAACATTTGAAGAAAAGGAAGAATCAAATTCAAATAAAATCTAAGAAAGAAGAAGCAAGGGATCTACGCTACAGTTGAGATCATCTTCTTCTTTAAGTGATTTATGTTGGTTATATGATAGGAAGCCGTGTAGCATCTTGATAAAAGCATGGTAGGAGCTCTTGGTGAATCAGCTCTGGGAAAACCTCTCTAATAACATTACTAATGGAAAGCAGTCATCAAGAGAAAGGGTCATCATTGAAACATATTTCTGGGATATTGATGAAACATGCCAAAAGAATGAAGCTCTTCATTCTTGAGAAATTGCTACAGGATGACTCAAGGGAAAAAGGGTATGAGATATGTATATATTTATATGCTAAAATTGGATGTTGTGAAGTCATGTCATATGGTTGCAGGTAATGAAATTTTGTATATAGAAGTATGATCTATGGATGAGTATCTCTTAGTGCACAGACAGATGAAATCAACATAATATGGCCTCATGGAATATGAGGTGGTTGTATATGAACAAGAAACTAGAAAGGTTGTAAGTTCCTGGGAATAAAGAATGTACAGAGAAGATGTGACTAGGAGATCTCTTGGGAAGGTATGTAGACTTTGACGAAAGTCAGGTAAAGAAGAAGACCCTTCAAAAAACATATCAATAGGAGATGTTTCAATTTGTATGAAGGATGTTGATGCCTACTAAAATATTTCATGGTGAAAGATCATCATCGATGTAAATTTTGTTCTAAAAGTTCATATTTATATGTTTATTTGAATAAATTTTTTCAGGGCTGCTAATCATAAGAAAGGATGTATGATCCTTGGAAATGATTTCAAGGAAAGTAGCATGGCATAATTGTGGTTGAGATAAGAAAGACTGATAAATCACTTTCTAATAGTGGACATGACTCATGACTAAAAGTGATGGATGATCTATGCCCTATGAAGCCAAAAGTTGAATATTCCTCAATATCAATAACCATGACATCGAGGGGAGGAATTCTTCATGAGTATTTGGATTGCTGCTGCAGGACCCTGGTTGATAGGGAGCCTGGTGGTAAGTTTCTTGCTTGGAAGAAACTTGAAGTAAGTCCTTCCTGTGTTGAGAGGGAGTGGTGTATGTGATTCTCTATTACATGTGTCATGCACTAGACCAGGACTAACAGTTGTAAGTCTTAGTGAAGGCCATGCAAAGAGAATGGATAGACACATCATTTTGGTATTCATCTGGAAGATAGAATGAAGGATTGGGTAATCATTTGGCATTCGATACTCTTTGAGAATGAGATAGGTCATTCAAGATAAGATTAGTTGTGGACCAATATTATTTGAGGGTTGGCTACCCAAGAGAATAATAACCCAAGAAGGTCATCCTCTGGGAACACCTAGGTGGGTTATGTAACTTGGAGAGACAATGACTATGGTGTCTATTAGTCATGTGTCTGGCCAACATTGCAGCCCATTGTCTCGTTGAGAGATGGGGCTGTTAGTCAAGGCCATGCACTAGGACAATGCTGGTTGATATGATACTATATAGATGTGATTACCAATCCAATTCTTCTTATGATATTCTTCAGTTTGAAAGTAACCATGTACTTGTATGAATACCTCCCTAGTTAAGAGGGAGTGTTGAAAAGTGTAACTAGGTCGGTCTTCATGTTGACTATATAATTAAGTACTTATCAAAATAAGAAGTCAAAATAATAAAATTTATTTTTGTTTCATTATGTACATAGACTTATTCTTGATGTCTATTAGTTTCTAGTTTTAAATAGAATTAAGTATTACATTCATGGAGAATCTAGTCTAGTAATCATGCTCCAAGACCTTGTGCAAAATGGAAGATAAAGCTGGAAAGACAAGCTCTCAACAAGCCTCATCAAATGCTCAAACAAACTCACTAATGTCAGCCTATATCTCAGTAAGGAAGTTGGCTCCCAAGCTAGCTGTGTGGTCAGATTAGAGGCTGGAATAGTGGTCTATAGATACACCTGTTCTGCGGCCATTTGGAAGAAAGGAATTGCAGATAAAACTGATGAGAAATGCGGATGTAATACAGGAATGAATATCTGAGATAATAACATAGATAAGGAACAATAGAAAATTTATGAGATTATCTGCAAGGTACAGGACTGAAGTATTATGCGGTAATCTCCAAGCAAGAATTGCGGACATACTCTGAGATTCTAGTCCGAATACAATAGATATTTAAGTGTGAAAGATTTGCTGATATGTTTTCGTTAATAACTACTATTATATGTGAACCTATAGAAGACATATATTAGGAGAGAGTGTTGATGTATGCCAATAGAAAATGTAGTGGTGCAGTGAAAATAAATGAAGGTCACAGTGAAAAACATAAGTACGAATAGGAGATAGTATAGCATGTTGATCTAAGACAGTGATACAGGAAGAAGATTGTGTATATCAAGGGTATAGTTTTTGATTGCAGATAAGTTCATTAAGGATGATTAAGGTTTTTTTTCCCGAAGAAGAAATTTGTGGTAATTGAGACAGTCTTCATAAGGATAATAGGCAGGCATAGTGAGGGAGGTAAATCTTTGATTTACCTTCCTACTGTTGAAGCAATTCTATAAGAATATGTAATGTGAAGATCAAGATCTCCAGTGCTGAAGCAGAACTAAGCAATTTGGTGAAGAGAATATTTAAGATCGAAGAAGTTGAACCAAGGTCTTGGAATCATATCTAAGTCAAGGGTCTAAGTCTAGGTCATGGTACTTGTCATTTGAAGGTCTATAAGAAGAATTCTTTGTGGGTTTTCCTCTCCAAGAGGGAGAGGTTTTGCACTGGCTCTAGGAGCCTAACTTTTGTGTCTTGTGCATTTTGATAATTGACTTGATGAAATATTAACTAAACTAAAATAATAAGAAGACATAAGTATCTAAATTAAGATCACAATTAATTATCAAGAAAAGAATTTGTATCAACCTACAACCCTCCAAATTCTCAACACATGAAAGAAATGTGAAGCAACAATCTCAAATAGGTATATGGAATAAGGACATGCAACTGGTGACTATGTGGCATGATTGTGTTAACTGGTGATTATGTGGCATGGTGTTATGTCATAATGAAGTGGAACTAGGTACGACTTTGGCTTACATGGAATGCTAATGAATTCACTATAGTCAGTTAGCCAAATCTACTAACTTCCAGATTTCGGCCAGTCCAATAAGAATTCATTCATGCAAAGGAATTCCACATGATAAAATTATAAGACATTTGTGGTTGTCATCTAAATCTCTATATTGATTTACAAATTTCCAAGCTTTTGTTTCATATTTAAGTTCATTATGAATATTTTCTATAGCATTGATTATAAGATTAATAAATAAATGTTTTGGAACCTCTCCATAAGTAAGCAATGCGATCAAACATCTTAAAAGGGATGTTTTGCTCGATTTATAGCTCATTCCACATATTTCCAAGGATTTGATACTTTGGTAATGAACATAATTTTCATCTCTTTCAACTTTTATCATCGACACTAAAAAATGAATCATTTTACATTGTTTTACATGGAAATATTTTGTTAAAAAAAAATGTTCCTTTGACTGCATATCCATTATATAAAAGAGAAAACTGAGTAATCAAGGGGCAGGCCTATGAATTATACTTTCTTAATTCTTTTCCTTCAAATACATTTTTTGGGCATTTTGAAGCGAAATTTTTATTGATTCAAAGTCAAAGTCATTTTTGTAAAAGACCCTTCTTGGGCTCCTTAAGGTAAAGAAAGGAATAATGTTTTTGTGTATAAATATATCCTCCACCAAATCAGTTCTTTCTCCCAAAAGGGTTACCTATTCATCCTTCAAATTTGGCCTCCAAATATAAGATATTCAAGTTGGCCTTCATTACAAGCCTACAACTCAAGTTCAAGTCAAATTGTTCGCATCAACTCAAAAACACAGTGACCAATAAGTATAAATAGCCTACTATTTCACCATTTGAAATATAGAAGTGAAGCATTCATTTAGTAAGTAAGATAAAATATTACATGATGGAGAAATGGAGAGGAAACATATAATCTTAGAAGACTATTATAGAGAGGAAGAAAAAAATGTGAATTGCAGAAATAATTATAGGGAGGCCGAAGTTACTTGTTGCAAAGATGATTATAGAAAGGGTTGTGACTATTTTAGAAGGAAGACCAATATTTCTAAAGTAGGAAGTCCAATATTTCTGAATTAGGAGGGACAATACTATTACAGAAGGACGATAAATTTTTTGAAGTTGAAACAGAAGGACCCAAGAACCATGATTTTTGAGACAATTGCAGGAGGAACCGATTTGGTGGTTTGAGTAAGTATATTTCTTTAGTAAAAGGGTCGTGTGTCTCAACCTTATTTAATCTACTAGAGAAATATTTGACTAGTTTTTATCCTTTATAGGGGTTTTTCCCTGGTTGTGCGCTTACATCTTGTGTTCTTGTCATTGTGATATTCATGTTGGAATTTACTTAATTTAAGGAACACTAACATAATCAACATATAATTTCACAAGTAAGTGTAAAGATAAGAGAAATAAAATTAAAGAATCTAACTCACATAATTCCCTCTCCTTCTCAACAAAGGAGAGTTATTGGACTTCATTTGAGTTTAACAAGTAATTCGATCTCTTCAAGAAGATTGAGGAAAATTCCGAGTGAGAAAGAGGTGAAGGATAGCGAGGAAATAAATAAAGTCTATTTGTTTGTCTTGTGCATAAATTCTTTGTTTGGAAAGCTTGCACTTATGGGAAGAAAAATATCTCTGCTCAAATTTCAAGCTAGAGATGATAAACATACTGATTTATAGAGAGAAGCATTGTTGTTTGGGTTTATGGCCTATCACTTGGTGAGTTGTATTGATCAAAGGTCCTGTAAGTCTTCCTTAAATTTATATAAGAAGAGAAGATTTTGGGGTTTTCCCCTGTGCAGGGATTTTTCCCTGACTTGGAGCCTTATTTATGGTGTTCTTATTTACATTGCGATATTATTTATTGGCATTTTCTTTAGGATGAACACAAAATAATAATGGTGATGATGAACTAAAATTATATCACAAGAATTGTCAATATAACAAGAGAAAATATTATAAAAGAAACCATGATTCTGTTTACTCTAGTTTTTCTCAACATCTACAGTCTTGGAAGAATTGCAATGTAGAAATAAAAAATTGCTTTAAATCAAATGCAATAAAAGAAAAATTGCGCCTCTGGTAGGCAAGTGCTTGGTGGGCTAAAGTTGAGCAGTACTTCGATGATTTTTTTCGCGTATATGACTCCAACTGTAGTTAATCTTTTAAATCCAGATAAGAAAATGGAAGTACCTGCAAAAAAAGGAAAGAGGATAAGTTATATGTGATAAATAATTAATAAAATAGAAGAAAAATCATATTAGTGCATTATGCCAAATTAATAGAGGAAGAGTTTCTCCTACTTTGCATGAAAAATGATAATTTATGGTATTTCGCTCAAATAAAAACACAATTTTCAAAGAAAGACGAATATTATATTATTTTTTTTCATGGAAAAGTTCATTATTTCTTATAAAAAATTATGTAACTCGCACTCATCCAAGACATATAAGACAAATATTAAACAAATTTTGTTTTCTCACCTAAAACCTTACCATTTTGAGCTATTTGCTTCAGATAGTGATTCCATTTCAACATCTAAAATGAAACTAGCTGTCCTACACATATTCATGAGACCAATGAGGAAAACTTAGATTAAATTTGACCAAATATTAAATTCAATTGCATGAATAAATAATAATTAAAGATAATTTTTTGCATGAAAACTTGAATGAGTTCCTCTTGGTTTTGAGAATAAATTGTTGGAGTAGTTTAATCTTGGAGCAAACCTCCCTCCACTCAATGAAGCAACAACGAAATAAACATTGACTTTGTTGTTTCTTTGTTGGATTGAGGGTGTCATTATTTCTTATAAAAAATTATGTAACTCCCACTCATCCAAGACATATAAGACAAATATTAAACAAATTTTGTTGTCTCGCCTAAACCCTTACCATTTTGAGCTATTTGCCTCAGATTTTGATTCCATTTCAACATCTAAAATGAAACTAGCTGTCCTACACATATTCATGAGACCAATGAGGAAAACTTAGATTAAATTTGACCAAATATTAAATTCAATTTCATGAATAAATAATAATTAAAAATAATTTTGTGCATGAAAACTTGAATGAGTTCCTCTTGGTTTTGAGAATAAATTGTTGGAGTAGTTTAATCTTGGAGCAAACCTCCCTCCACTCAATGAAGAAACAACGAAATAAACATTGACTTTGTTGTTTCTTTGTTGGATTGAGGGTGTTTTTCTCCAATATTTTCCAAATCCTAATTTATTCTATACTGAACAAGGCCAACCATGTGAATGTGGAAGCACTCATAGCCCCTCCCCTCCTCACATCACTCTCAATTCCCCGGTACCCAATTTATCTACTATATATGAAATAGTTGAAAGAAAAACATTAAGATAAATAAAAAACAAATTTCAAACATTCATTCATTCATTCATTTCATCTCAATCTATTCTATCATAAAAACATGTTTACATAATATGAAACAATTTCATGTACATAAAGATCCATACCACAATAATTCATTAACATATAACATTCATTAATTCATTAATTATAGTAAAAAAATATTTCATCTCAAAAATAAATAAAAATTGTTTTCATAATATGGTACGTGATTTTTCTAATGATATAATTATTACAATCATTTATTTTTATTTTTCTTTATTTTTTATGGTTTGGTCATGTACTCATAACATTGTCGAGGCTACCACAAGAGGAGATGATCTATATATTGGTTGCATTTTCTTATCTATATTAGTCTAACAAAATTCTAACATATATTAGTTGTTAGTTCATAATAGTTTGTGATTATGATGACAATTTAAGTACGCATGAGTGTAATGTCCATTATGGTATGTATGAATTGTCCTTCACACATTGGCCATCAATGATTATAACCTTGAATGGGATAGCACTGGTCTGTCATCACCATCACAAAATGGCTTGGAAGATGAAAATTTAACATGTCTATAATCATCACTTCATATTGTCCTATAGATGACCTCTTCTACAGATTATATGCATGAATTTTTGGCAGACCATCCCCTCTACCTAGCCTATGATTAATTGGGAGAACAAGTGAACAAAGTACAATTTATAAGTAGGGGATCTTGTCAAAAAATATTCGTCAATTTTCCTTTATTCACTTGCTGTCACAATCAATCATAGGATAGGTAGAGGTGATGGCCTTAGATAAATTCATGCATATAATTTTTAGAAAGGGTCATCCATGACATAATGTGAAGCAATGATGAAAAACATGGAAAATTTTCATCTGTTGGGTCATTTTTAGATGATGATGACAAAACAGTGCTAGCCCATTCAAGGTTATTATAATCATTGGTAGGAATTTTGGGGATGATAATTCATACGCTCCACCATGGACATTACACACATATGTACTTAAATTGTCATCATAATCACAAATTGTTGTGATTAGGCATTGAATTAGGAATACGTAACACCTACATTAGGAGTGTGGTAGTGTATGGTGGAGTGGGATAGGTATACAAATTATTAGATGGTTTAATTATCATTAGCACAAATTGTGTAAATGCTTAGTTTAACACATGAATATGTTTATAAGCTGTTGGTGTTCGTTACGAAGTTCATTAACTTATACCACGAATTTACCAAATATATGGTATTATACACCCTCTTTGTATCACAAAAGATATTTTTACACAATATGAAAAAAAATCGTTCTAATTTTTTGCAATAGAAAAATCACAACTTTTTTTTAAGATAATCTAAAGTTACATGTGCACATGCCATGAGGCATTCAACCTCTCATTCAAAAATGTGGTACTAAATAAAACATGCTCTAAATAAACAAGTTCAGTCATTTTTTATCATCTTTATTTCTCCTTTTTAACATGTAATTAGCCATGATGTCTTGATCTTATCCCCCTTCGGTTGTTGTGGTCTCTAGTGTAATATGTCTTGTTGCTGACCTAGTCCTAAAAGTGGGGTTGAGAATTAAATACAATAAGAGATAATAGTTAGATTCATATTTATAATTCTTTTTTGTAAGTAAGTAGGATTTCATTATATTATGAAAAGGTGACCAGCACAATAATTTATGAGCATGAGTGGTCTAGCAGAGTCTAGGCCTGACCATTGGAAAAAAATAACTTTTCTAGGATATCCTCCCTTATAATACTTGTAATTCATTCTGGTATGAATATTTTTAGAGTTCCTATTATCATCCATTCTTCTAATAAAACAGTTAACAAAAATGACATCAATAGCGACTTGAGCCTGGGGCTTCTTTCCTTTATGAATTAGATTGATTTTGATAGACTATAGCCAAAACTAGAAAAACATGGTTTAGAGGAAACAGAGCCAAGACAAAAAGGAGTCATAATTCATTAGATCAATTAACTCAATGGGCCTTCTTACAACAACATCGACTTCTTAGGAGTGTCACCAGCCAGGGTGTGTGCTGATGTAGGATGACTGGTTGAAGTTCCCCCTGTCTCTTGATTGATGCTTGGCGTGTCTTCTCCTCCTGCTTGCATTGTCACCATTATCCTATCTAGCACATCATAATGTGGAGAATCCTTGGTGATGAAGTGCCTTTGGTGGAATGTGTCCACATAAACTATGAACTTATCATTAAGCATATATAGATTTACTTCTAGGGATTTCATTGTCTCGTTGTGCTGCTGTAGAACTAAGCCCATAATGGTTTTTAAGTACCATGAGAGCTCAATTTTTAGACTATAAAGGTTTTCCCTAGCTCCAGTGAAGCCAGGGTTAGGAATCCATGCGAATTGGGCATCAATATCTTCATTGTTAGTGTAAAGGCGAATTGTATTAGTCTAGTTCTCAAGCTCATGAATGAGCTCTCGGGTCTTCGGAGTTACAAAGATGTTGTAATTGATGGAAACCTAGCTTGAAACCACTTCAACAAGTGTTCTAGGCTTCATACTGGCTTGATTATAGATTTCTTTGTTCCTGCCTCTACGTGTGCTAAGGGTGGGAGAAGAGCTTTGTTGAGGGGCCATGCTAAAGGGAAAGGTGAACGGGGTGTTACAGGATGGGGAAAATAAGAGGTTTGGGAAGAGAAAACTAAGGGGGAATGAAGGCGGAGGGAATGATGGTTAGGATCATTGAGTCTAGGGTATGCATAGGTGATCTAAGCGATGGTGAGGCTGAGGAGGAAGTGGCGATAATAATTCTATTAAAGCTAGCCAAAGACAAGTACAATGCTTTCATAGTGGTGCAAGGTATATGAATGATTCTCGGGTTAGAGGGGTGGCAATCAAAGACCATAGGCACGATTGAGAATTGAAATCCCATAGGTGAATAGTTGGATTTGATATAGAAAGAGTAGCATTGTGTTCTTTACCTGATTCAATGGTGGAGGGAAGCATAATAATTTCAGATGTGGCCATATGTTCCTCCTCTTCTCTGGCCACATCATGTACATGATATGGTGTAGAAACAAGGTTATAATTAATACACAATTTTCATTTAAATATTTTTAATTGTATTCCATACTATTTTTTTTTTTATAACACATGAAATACCTCTAGTGCTAAGTTGAACACCAGTCTCAAGATCAGGCACTCCACCGTCAGTAGGCTCATGTGTTTTAGGTATACTGCATGTGTAATTTTTACAATTAAGAACATTACTTTATGACCAAAAATTATAACAACTACATTGTACAAGTAATTATTTATAAATTCTATTCATTTCTTTCATTTTCTTGAGTGCTATGTTTGATGCTAGAGGACTATGAAGATGCCAAGCTTGTCCTTTGTTCAAGCACAACTTTATAGTTGTACTTGAAAGTGAGTTGTAGGTCTTCCTTCATGGGAGTCTCTTTGAATTGTGCCCCCTGCAATTTTGCATTAGAACATGAATTTTTCTTCTTCTGTGATATTAAATTAAAATTGTTAACAATTTATAATTTGGATGCAACTTATTATTTTTATTTAGTTACAATTTTTTAGGCTAGTTTCGAGTAACCATCCGAGCCAAGATGATGGTGCCCATGTTTGGATATTCTAGCCTATGTAGCTTTGGAAGTATCCGGGATCCTATATTTAAAAATTTGAAAAACTTAATTAGATGTCTCAATGATGATAAAGCATCATAATTACATTATTAAATGTTCCTCATACCTTCTTGGTCCAGGTGAAGTCTTCCCTGATTTTTGAAGTTCCTTAACTTTGTATTTACCACGCATGTTCTCCACTCCATATGTGGAATCATTGGAGGGTGCTCATGCAACTTGGACCTTTTGAATTGATACCTATAACGGTTTTGCAAATATTTTAAATGAAGGTCTGCCCTTGAGATAACTCTAGAGTTTTTGAAAGTACCATCACCGAACAAGCAAACCATCTTGTTAATAAGTTCCTCTTTTAACTTGGAACTTTGGGATTTCTAGTTTATATGAATATTCGACCCAAATATTTCCAAGTTTATGTCATATAAACACCTATAAAATACATCATTTCCTGCTAAACGATATTATCATTAGTTTAAAATACTCATAAACTATAAATTAATTTCATTTAGGTTGTACTTAATATTTAAAACACTTCTTAAATACCTCAAAGTTTCTCTATTTTCATAGGGACATTGTCATCATATACTAAAAATGTGATCTATAGTGATCCTATGCTAGTAACACGGGAAGATCTAGGAAGTCTCATTTCAAATTGTGCAATTGTATCATCCTCTCCATACACATCATGTGTAGATCCTGACGTACGTTGCTCAAGGGGTGCAGATCTTGTTTTGGGTGGTTGAGAGGTTGTACTGGTCTCAATCAATAGTGACTCACTCACAGGTGGAGCATCATCACTGCTAACAATGCTAGCTCGACCCATAGTCGTAGCATGAGCATCAAACTCTGTCGAATTTTTTTGTAAAATAAAGAGTTTTTTTATAAAGGATGAGATAAATAAATCATAAACAAATAATTGGGATAATTAAATGAGTTTCTCACCCCATACCGATGAGCTTGTTGCAAAAAGGTTTTGATTTCACCTTTTATTTCATCTATATAAGACTCCATTAGAACTAAAGAATTAAGTTTCTTTTTCACCTTGAATTTAAGCTTCCCTATTTCTTGCATTGGATCTTCGAAAGAAAATTGTATCATCAGTAAGTTATTCCTCATGAGAATCTATGGAATGATCTAAGCCTTAGTGCCTTTGCCTTATCCCCTTGTTTATCAAATAAGTGCAATTTTCAATTCATTCATAATTAATTATCATTATATTAATAAGAAAACCACTATTGACATATGTCTAAATTTATATAAAAACTTCACGTTGTAAATGATAATCATAACATACAATATACATTGCTTACAAGTTGGGTAAAATTGAATACATACTTCCCCCATAATAGAAATATTTGTATTTATTCAATTCAAATCATAATCAATGAGAAAATCTTCCTCTATATCTATTGATTTAATGGCACATATAAATACACAGTTTCCTTCACTTCTCTCGAATATGAAATTGGGTTGATTATTTGTGGTGACAGGTAATGTACTATTTATAAACCCTGCAATATTCCCTGCTTCTTTTGGACTTCCATCAATATACGTAGTTTTGCCTTTATTTTAATCATTGTCTTTTAGTTTTATATAATTTTCCGCCACTCCATATCTTCGCATACTTTTGGTATATTGGACTAGTCGTATCCAATGATTGTAGTTGTAAGAAGGTCTGACGTACTCCATCAATTCAGTTAATCCTCTGTAACATACCTTTATGCCATCCATGGAAAATAACCCCAAACCATGTAATGAAGGTGGGAAAATGTGGTCTATCCTTTCATTGACAGAAAAATCAATGTTTATTTCAGGAAGATCCCGGGGTGCCCATTGTTTCAATAGATGTTTGTACCTCAAGGGCACCTAGGTGTCATCTATTCTCTCATTATCATAAGAACATGACCCCCCTTGAGTGTGAAAAATTTCCATGCGTCTATGGAATTCTCTTCTAATATTTTCACCTCTAGTTGATCTTCACCTACTAGATGATATAGCAGATGTTTGGTCAATTTCATCTATCCTACCTAAAATTTCGACACTCAACGAATATAGATCTGAAAAATACCAGTTTGGTTGAATGTCCTATAACACTCCATCGAATGAGAGAAACTGTTAGCAAGTGTCATAAGAGATGTTGAGAAATGTCTTGACAAAACCAAAAGAACATTATATTAGTACAAGTGTGTTATAAGTAAGTTATTTTCATTTAAAATATTCAAGTAATATTTAAAAACTTGAGAACTTGAGAACCTATTCATCCTAACCAATGAACTAATCATTCGATAACTTGAGAACTCAACATAATATGATAACAGGTGGGTTTGGAACCATGAGGAAGTTTGATGATTTGACACATGGAGGTGTTAGAGGACTTTGAGAGGAACAAGAGGCATTTAAATCCAAGTTGTTTATGATGATATTTTAATTTTTCTATATGGTTGTTGGGTTTGCACATGATTTGTTCAAGTCATCTTGTGTAATTTTATGGGTTTTCAAGCCCACAACAACATATTAGATGAATCCCTTGAGAAGCATATAAATTAGAGTGAGGATAAACCTCATTCTCACCAAAAAAAGTGAAATTAATCATAAGTGGAGAGTATCTAAAGTAGTTTTATCCTAAAGGAGTATTAGAAATTGTAGTAGGCAGTTTTGGGTATGTTTTTTCTCTATTCCAAAATTCTTCTCCCAATCTTGATATCTCTATTTGAAAATATCTTCTATAGGAACAATATAGACACATCGAAATACACTATTTGGGACTTTTTGATGAAATTATAGTAAATAAAACTCAACACAAATAGTCTTACCACTACCAGTAGGTGCTACAACTAAAACATCATCATCTTAGTTATAAATAACTGCAAATACCTAAGTTTGAATATGACTAAAATGTTTAAATTTTTGATATAGTGCTTCGTCTGAAGGATTTCTTAATGTAGACACAGGAAGTGGATGTAAGTCTAGCAACTCAGTGGGAGGTGGGTATTTATCTTGAAAAATAAGATTTCTAAATGAAACTGGTAGTATTGTCTATGATCCCAACCAATTATCTGATACAACACTAATAAAGTACTAGGCAGGAAGAGGTTCATGGCGTTGAAGAATATAACTAGTGTCGGTCTTCATAAATGTATTAGTGAAAAGAAAGAAAAATAATTTTTTATTGTAAAAGAAATTTGACTTATTAACACATGGGTTTCATGCTTGGGTCATTGGTCAACAAGTCAAAGTCTCCATTGTAGGCTTCTAGGATTAAATATTGAGTCATTATCATTATTATTATA
Source organism: Pinus albicaulis (assembly GCA_034641835.2). Classification (NCBI taxonomy): domain Eukaryota; kingdom Viridiplantae; phylum Streptophyta; class Pinopsida; order Pinales; family Pinaceae; genus Pinus; species Pinus albicaulis. The sequence goes on along the minus strand of CM076570.1, from coordinate 103,016,299 downwards.
TGATAGACCATTCTTGGGATATTTTTATTTATCTATTGGAATTTATACCCTTTAGAATTCTTCTATTTTAAATTTAAATCAAGTTAGGTGTTTTCATCATTGGTTAGTGTCGGGTTTCTCTCATCTCTCATCTAACATATTGTTGTAGTTAATCTTTATGTGCATATAATTTATCATGAGAAAGTATAATTTTGGAAATTCATAATGGATTTAAGGGATTAATATTTCAGTTCAAATTACATTGTAGCAAGAGACTTTAACACCACACTTCATCACTATCAGTAAAGTGGGGGGAGGTGAGGGGTATGCTTTCGGTTCCAATTATATAGAGAATAGAACCCCATTTAATTACTTGATTTAGTGAATATATTGGATGAAACGGGGGACTTACATGGACCAATAAATGTCTCAGCCCTAGAAACATTAAGCTAGACCAGTTATTGGTATATAATTCCTTCACAGAAAGTAACATCTCTCTTTCTTCTCAAATTATATCTTATGTTGGATCAAATAATTGAAACATCACCTTTTCTATGATTAAAGAATATGATTATGGTAATATTCGTCTTCCTTTTCATTTCAATAGTTTTTGGCTCTAATCCCCCTCCTTCACCTTGTTTCTTGAGTTTGGAGCAAGTGGGTCATTAGTTCATTGGTGCACAACTAGGAACAAAATCTTAAAAATACACAACTCACTCTAAATTTTTGGATGAGGGATTGATATCAATTATTGAGTAAAGATATAAAATGCCTCAAATATAAACTATGTGGAACCCAAAGGCTCATGGCGTAGGAATAAGTCACTCCTTTAATGATTGAATAAAAGGAAACCTTCTAGTCCTACAAATATATGATGAGGGAAGAAGAATAAAAATGGAGGCAAAATTCTAAGAGTTTGTGGATCTATTTAAGGGATATAAACACTATATTTTTTCACAAATAAGATAAAATACAACACTAGTGTAACAATTTCAATGAAATCACCACCAACGAAGGAGAGATACTAAGTCTAAATGAGAAAATTAAAGAAGTAGCATATAACCCCTATGCCACATGTATCTAAATTTTCGATTTTGTTGGGTGTGGAGCCTGATTATCTTGTTTATTTTGTATCACAACGTTGGACCCCTATACCTTAATGGGGTGGCAACACCACCCGAAATGAAACGCTGCCTGGGGGGTCCAGGGGGGGCGGATGCGACTTTATGGAGCCCCCCCTAGAGGGGGGTTTGGGGGGCAGTGCCCCCGACGCTAAAAAAAGATGTGAAATTGCCTTGTAAAAGTATAGTAATTTCTAGTCAATTTGGGCCATTCATTAGGCGAATGATCTGAAGGTAGAATTTATTTTAGTTTAGGGGTTTTTTCCCTAGAAGGCAACCCCTCGCTTGTATGAGGGTATTGTATTGAAGATGTGTATTGTATGTGTATTCTCAGAGCAAGAAATAGATAGGGAGACTGTGAGAGAGAACAAAGGATATTACAACGGATCTGCTGTAGGTTGTGTCTCTTCATTTTTCTAGATAATAGAAAGGAAGGACGGGTTGTTCGGGGTGGACGTAGCCCAAACTGGGTGAACCACGTATATCTGTGTCTCATTGGTTTTATATGTTTTATGTGCTTGTGTTTTTCTGCATATTTTATGTGTTGCATTGTTTTGTAATATATAATTTTCTAACAACTGGTATTAGAGTCGAAGGTCTATTTGGTTGATAAACTCGTAGGAAAGAAGGGTTCCCGGTTTGAGTGGGAGCAATGGGGGAAGATGGTAAGTTTAGGGTCAAGAAATTTAATGACCAAAATTTCCCGCCGTGGAAGATGCAGATGGAATATTATCTGTATCAGAAAGATATGTACTTACCATTGAGCAAAAAAAAAAAGAAGTCGATGACTATGACAGATGCAGAATGGGAGATTATCAATAGAAAGGCACTTGGAATAGTATGGTTGTGCCTCGCAACATAGGCAGCCTTCAATATTTAGAAGGAAACAATAACAGAGTGTTTGATTAAGGCATTGGCGAAACTATATGAAAAACCCTTGGCCTTAAACAAGGTATTTCTTATGAAACATTTATTTAATATGAAGATGTCAGAATGTGGATCTATTGCAAACCATTTAAATGATTTTAATATAGTTACCAGTCAATTAAGTTCTGTAGGGGTAAAATTTGATGATTAAGTTAGATATCTGTTATTTTTGTGCTCATTTCTAGAAAGTTTGAATGGTTTAGTTATGGCCATAAGTAACTTTGTCTCTGGATCTAGTACTTTAAAGTTTTATCATGTTTTCGGTGCTATCCTTAGTGAGAAAATGCGATGGAAAAGCTTCGGTGAGACATCAAGTAATGCTTTGAGTGCAGAGTCTAGGGGAAGAAGAATGGAAAGAGGAAAGAGTTGTGGATATTGCAGTAAATCAAGGAAAGGTAGATCCAAGTCTAGATCGGGGATAGTGTGCTGGAAATGCAGAAAGAAAGGACACCTGATGAAAGAATATAGATCTTGGAAAGGAAAAGAAGGAGACACACAACAAGAAAATAAAAATGAAGCAAATGCGACAGGTGATGTGTTACAAGATGCTTTGATTCTTTCTTTAGAAAATGTTACTAATTCTTGGGTGGTAGATTTAGGGGCCTCACTCCATGCCACACCTGATAAGAAATATTTTCATGACTATGTTCAAGGAGATTTTGGACAAGTTCGTTTGGGTGATGATAAACCCTGTAAATTTTTTGGAATGGGTAAAGTTCTTGTAAAACAACAAAATGGAAACCAATGGAGTGAGAAGGAGATGAAGATTCTTCACTCAAGAAATTTGTTGCCCGGTTTGAAGAATGTTGATTTGGATTTCTATGAGAATTGCATTTATGGAAAACAAAAGAGAGTCAGATTTCTTAGAGTTGGGAAAGAAAAGAAGAGCAAAAAATTAGAGCTTATGCATACATATGTATGGGGACCTGCTTAGGTATCATCTCTTGGTGGCTCTCGTTATTATGTTACTTTTATTGATGATGCAACTAGAAAGACTTGGATTTATTGTATTCAGAATAAATCTGATGTATTTGATACTTTCAAGAAATGGAAAGCTTTGGTTGAGATTGAGATAGGAAAGAATTTGAAGTGTCTCAGATCAGACAATGGAGGTAAATACTGCATCAAAGAGTTTGATAGGTACTGTTCAGAGCATGGAATTCGCAAAGAGAAGACAGTACCAAGAACACGACAAGAAAATGGTGTGTCAGAAAGGATGAATAGAACAATCATGGAGCGTGCAAGGTGCATGAGATTGCATGAAATATTTCCTTTACAATTTTGGGCAGATGCTGTAGATACTACTGTTTATATAATAAACAAAGGGCCTTCAAGTTCCTTCGATGGTGGTATTCTAGAGGAAGCATGGATAGGTAAAAAGGTAAACTATTCTTTTTTAAAGCCTTTTGGCTACGAGGCCTTTGTCCATATTAATAAAAAAAAATATAACAAAGCTTGAGGAAAAATCAAAGAAATGTACCTTTATTTGATATGGTGTTAATGTGTTTGGTTATCGCTTATATGATTCTGAAAATCACAAAAACATTAGGAGTAGAGATGTAATATTTAATGAAAATGTCTTGTATAAGAATCAGTTGTAGGAAAAGAAACAACAAAAAGAAAATAAAGAATACACAGTTCTTGATGAGATCACAGAAAAATTATAGGTTCCTGGAAATAATAATAATCAACAGCCACAACAACAGAAACCACCAAAACAGCAACAGGCACCTCAAACACCTAAAAGTGGTGTCAGAAGATCTACCAGGATAAGTAGACTCCCTGAACGATACTCTCCTTCATTATATTATTTGTTGTTGACTGATTCTGGTGAGCCCGAATGTTATGAAGAAGCAATGCAGGTTGAAACTAGGAAGAAGTGGGAGCTAGCCATGGAAGAAGAGATGGACTCCTTAATGCATAACCAGACTTGGGACTTAGTCAGGTTACCTGCAGGAAAAACAAAATTGCAAAATAAATGGGTTTACAGGCTGAAGGAAGAAGATGGAGGAAAACAGAGGTACAAAGCTAGACTTTTGGTGAAGGGGTTTCAACAAAAGAATGGTATTGACTTTGATGAAATATTTTCTCCTGTTGTTAAGATGAGTTCAACCAGAACTATTTTAAGTCTTGTAGCAGCAAAAGATTTACATCTTGAATAGTTAGATGTAAAGACATCATTTCTCCATGGATATTTAGAGGAAGAGATTTATATGGAGCAACCAGAAGGATATGAAGTCAAAGGGAAATAATAATTAGTGTGCAGGTTAAAGAAGAGCTTGTATGGCTTAAAACAGGCTCCAAGATAGTGGTATCTAAAATTTGATAGGTTTATGTCTGAACAAGGTTATATTGGATGTCACTCTGATCATTGTGTTTATCTGAAACAGAAAAATGATGGCGATTATATTATATTGTTATTGTATGTAGATGAAATACTTGTTGCAGGGTCTAACATGAAGGAAATAAATGTGCTCAAAAGAAAATTGGAAAATTCATTTGCAATGAAGGATTTGGGAGCTACAAAACAAATCCTTGGTATGAGAATAACTAGAGACAGGAAAAATCGCAAATTAACACTGTCTCAGAATGAGTACATAAAAAAGGTGTTGAAAAGATTTAATATGCAGAATGCAAAACCAGTTAGTACACCTTTTTCTATCCATTTCAAAATTAGGAAGGATATGTGCCCAAAGACCCAAGAAGAAATGGATTATATGTATAAAGTTCCATATGCATCAACAGTTGGAAGCTTGATGTATGCAATGGTCTACACAAGGCATGATATTTCATATTCAGTGGGAGTTGTAAGCAGGTACATGAAAAATACAGGAAAAGAACATTGGATGGCAGTCAAATGGATTCTTAGATATTTGAGAGGAACCACAAATCAAACACTATGCTTTGGTGGTTCAAGCATTTCTCTATAGGGATATGTTGATGCAGATATGGCAGGTGACAGAGATAACAGGAGGAGAACTACAGGGTATGCATTTACTGTAGGTGGAATAGCTGTTAGTTGGGTTTCAAAAACCCAAAGTGTTGTTGCACTTTCAACAACAGAAGCAGAGTATGTTTCTGCTATAGAGGTTAGTAAATAAATGATTTGGTTACAAAGTTTTATGGATGAATTGGGTAAGAAGCATGATATGGGCACGTTATGTAGTGATAGACAAAGTGCCATTCATCTTGCAAAGAACTCAGAATTTCATTCCAGGACTAAACACATACAGCTCAAGTACCATTTCATATGATCAGATCATCCGCCTAATGAATGGCCCAGATTGAATAGAAATTACACTTAGAGGTTATGTTGGAGAAAACCAAGAGGGACCTTGACATCCAAAAGAAGATGGCAAGGAATTATGCCTTTAGAAACAAGATTGCAAGGGCCAAGCTCAAAAGAGCCCTTACAAAGATTCAAGCCCTAAAGGAGGCAAAAGGAAAGAAAACCTTGAAATACTTTTTTATGCTTCCCTACAGGCATCCTAAACATAATTAGCAAGGTAAATCCAAATTTTGGCACAATTTTGGAGTTTTTTTGCGCTCTTTTTTGGGGGAGCTATTTTGAAGAATGGCTTAAATTTTTGAAATCCTTAGACCAAGGTCATTATCCATAAAACATTTCAGATCATTTGGAGCAGAATTGGTACTCCAAAAGTGCCAAAAACACCCAAAAAATCACCTTTCTTCCCTATTTTCAGAGCTGGCACTACGCCCTAAGAAATATTGGGAGACTTCATTTTCGAGAAGGTAAATGAAATCCAATCAGAAAAATAAAGGCAGTTTTGGAATGTACACTGGACAATATTTAGAATGAGCTATCATGGAGCTCATTTGGACACATGGAAGGCCTCCAAACATTGGTTACAAAAGAGACAATATTTCCGGTGCAGGCGTTGTGCTCTTGGACCTTGGCGTTGCGCCCTTGCCTGCAAAGTCAACAAAAGACACAAATTTATTTAAAAATATATATATTTTTAGGACTTTTAAGGAAAATCACTCTTAGGTAGCTCAAAATTTATGTTTGAAGTTATTTTGCATTTATTAATTTAGATATTTTGTGCCTTGGGCCTTGCATGGTCTCTTTGGACAAAAATGGAATTTATGATGTATTAATGACATTTTGGAAACCCTAGTTAGGGTTTTGGTCCTCCTTTCTAGTTAAATATTGCATGGAGGCCTCATTTTACAGGTTGGTTGATTATTGAGAAGAATATCATAGACTTGAAGATTAAGGAGAAATTGGCTTTGGACTATGTGGATGTCTTAATTTGCATGATAATGGAGCAATCTCATTTGCAGGATTCATCAACATAGTTAATGGTGATTTCTTTATTATTTAGTACTTTTTTTCTTATTTTGTAATTTTGTTTCATCTTTCTCATGCATTAGGACAAAAATTTTAGTCTAAGAAATGTTGTTTAGAGACACCTTAGCTCTGTTTGTTTCTATTACTTGTATGTTTTCCTCTGCTAGGTCAGATTAGTGAATTCTTAAATGCTCTCTAGTTCCACTTATTCTTGTTTATATTAAGAATGATTTAATGGATCCAATTTCAAATTAGTTTCTGGTTAGCCCTGCTCTTTGAAGTAACTTAAACATTTTTTTTGAGATCTTTGCTTTGAAGTATTACTAATTAGGGTCTAGCTAAAGAGGTTTATGGTTTTCCCTACCCTTCTGTTCATATTAAATGGTTTATTTGAAGGTATTTGTATTTTTTTAAGGAAATTAGTGGTTCCCCACTCTTTTATTATTACTATATGTTGTCTTAGATGTTTTCTTTGCCTGAAGGTGAAATCACTACAAAACTTACAAGTTTCTTGCCTTCTATGGTTTACTGGATTGTTGTCTTAATATTTAATTGCTAGGGTTTGGTCAAAGAAGTTATTGGCATGCCCTATATTTGGTTATTTCTTTATTCATAGTGATATTAAAGGCCATTCTTGCTAAATTATTTGTCAAAGGATCTTAAATTCCCTTTGCACCTACTATGTTCATAAGTTAATGTTCACTTCACTCACATAAGCTTTTAGATCCATTTGGCTTTGTTAGATTTTCCCTATGATATACCCTTGACCTATTGTTGTACTTCTCAAGAACTTTTGCAGACTCCATAGCCCAATGGTTTAAACCTCTCTCACTCTATCTATTCTGCTTGACAACCTACCCAACCAAAAAAAAAAACAAACAAACCCTATCACTATAGCTAGCCTAAAATAAAAACCCTAAAATAAACTAAGTCACATCCTTTACACAAACATAGAGAGAGCCCTGTTTGAGTCTAGGAAGGCTACGTCCTAGGACTCCAAGGACTATTTTGATGTTACCCCTGTACATTTGTTCTTGCCAATCTGACAAATTACGGTAACCTAACATAATGGCGACTCCATTGGGGACTTTGAGTAAGTAACAACCTAAATATTTCTTAAGAACTCTCAAACCCCTGTCAAACTTATAAAATCAGGTATTATCCAAGATTAGTATCTAATTGATCCACCATACTAGCAAAATGATGACTCAACTGGAAAACACCCATTGAAAATCTTAGTGTTACATAAATAAACTCAGAAAACCCAAAACATCTCTAAATTGGTTTTTAAATTGTTGATGTTGGACAACAAGTAGATCCTCAAAATAATTTCATCATCCACCTTGTGACTCCACTGGTCTTCAATAGCCTTGTTGACCTCACTATTTGTCACAGACTCCCCTGGGAATGCACTAACCAGTCACATAAGTCTAAAACCGAGTCACTCTTTGTGTGAAATTAGTACCCTTGTAGACAGTTCTATTTTCAAGACAATCCTAAACCTTCAGCCTCTCTCCATTATTGGCTTTGAAATCTAGCTTCACAAAGGAGAAGCACCAGATCTCACCCTCACCTAAACCCTCCTATCATAGTTGATGATCCAGAAAGAATTTTGTGGAAAAAATCTAGGACGAAAGATTCTACTATTGTTAGGACCATTCACAAAGCAAGTTCTGTTGCTAAAAATCTCACAGCCTTGCAATATCCCCAATTTGACTTACACCACAGAAGAAACCTTTTCTGAACTAAGTCTCAAAGTGGGATAGACTAGATAGACATCGAGCCTATAGATTTGCAGCAGAGTCGTAGCAGGGAAGCCTCTCCTTCCACTCCTCCTGATTTTCAGCTTCTCCAAAACTTTGTCTCTTTTCATTCCAAGTCTGCTCAATCTCCGCTTACTGGTCCAAGTACCTCTCCCACCCCCATTCACACATCCACTATGCAAACCACTCCATTTCATCCTCCACCTCCTCTCACAAACCCCCATCTCACAAATCCTCCTTGGGTTCCTTTACCTTCAATCATGGCAGCATGGTTTGCCCCATTGGTACTACCCCAACCTTTATTGCCTATGCCTCAAGAATACCAATCTAAAATCCCTCACTTTACTGGAGATGACTCTACCACTACCCAAAAACATGTAGATAGGATGAATGATGCCTTTGACTACCAAGAGATAGAATAGGAAACCATAAAAATGAGAATATTTGCCCAAATATTAGGAGGTGAAGAAAAGAAATGGTTCAAAAACTTAACTCCTAATAGCATTCATGACCTCCCTTCCCTTTACCAAACATTCATAAACAAATGGGAGATTAAGAAAAATCCTCTTCAAATCCTCTCAGAGTATAATAACCTTAAGATAAATGTTGGGAAAAGTGTCCAAGACTACTGCACTAGGTTCAATAGTGTATACAATGCACTCCCAACTCACATGAAACCCCCAAAAGGCCTAGCCTTAGTAAATTTTCCAGAGGGATTTGACCTAAACATGGCCTACCAACTGAGAGAAATAGATCCCCTAACTTTAGAAGACATGAAAAGGGGAGCTGTGAGTGTAGAATCCAATCTAATTGAGAAGAGGGCTAGGATGAGGACAAAAAAGAGAGTTGTATACAAAGAGGAAAGTATTGCCTACACATCTGATGCTAAAATTGACAATATAGTTAGGGTAATGGAAAGGATGATGGAGAAAATCAGTTTGAATGAGTGAACACCCCCTAGGTGAAACCAAGAAAATACTCAAAATAGAAATAGAAACCAAAAATTCAGAAGAGACCCTCCTCAAAATAGAAAAAGAGATAATGAATAGCAAATCAGACCTCCTTTGTAAGAAAACTATGTAGAGGAAGAGGAAAGAGAGACTGAAGAGTAGGAAGAAAATCATGTAAATCTGATAGGCTCTAATAATGAGGGTGATGTTTTTCTCACATTAGAAGAGCAAGGTCTATTCTCCTCAAGCCAAACTGATAGAAAATATAAGGATTCTGAAGAGTACAAGCTAAGATTTAAAAATGCCATCATGGAGGTTCATAGGCAGTCTGACCTTAGGAGTAAGAAAAAGAAATATGCCTCCAAGAAAAACAAATTAGAAATTGTTATTAGAAAGACCCCTGAAAACATCCTTAAGAATACAACAGAAAACACCAACATAATGGCTAAGACTCCTAATCAAAACAAAGACAAAAATAGCCAACAATGCCTTTGACTACTAAGAGATAGAAGAGGAAACCATAAAAATGAGAACATTTGCCCAAAGATTCGGAGGTGAAGCAAAGAAATGGTTCAAAAATTTAACTCCTAATAGCATTCATGACCTCCCTTCCCTTTACCAAACATTCATAAAAAAATCGCAGATTAAGAAAAATCCTCTTCAAATCCTCTCAGAGTATAACAACCTTAAGAGAAATGTTGGGAAAAGTGTCCAAGACTACTGCACTAGGTTCAATAGTGTATACAATGCACTCCCAACTCACATGAAACCCCCAAAAGGCCTAGCCTTAGTAAAATTTCCAGAGGGCTTTGACATAAACATGGCCTACCAACTGAGAGAAACAGATCCCCTAACTTTAGAAAACATGAAAAGGGGAGATGTGAGTGTAGAATCCAATCTAATTAAGAAGAGGGCTATGATGAGGACAAAAAGGAGAGTTACATACAAAGAGGAAACTATTGCCTACACATCTGATGCTAAAATTGACAATCTAGTTAGGGTAATGGAAAGGATGATGGAGAAAATCAGTTTGAATGAGAGAACACCCCCTAGGTGAAACCAAGCAAATACTCAAAATAGAAATAGAAACCAAAACTTCAGAAGATACCCTCCTCAAAACAGAAAAAGAGATAATGACTAGCAAATCAGACCTCCTTTCTAAGAAAACTATGTAAAGGAAGAGGAAAGAGAGACTGAAGAGCAGGAAGAAAATCATGTATATCTGATAGGCTCTAATAATGAGGGTGATGTTTTTCTCACATTATAAGAGCAAGGTATATTCCCCTCAAGCCAAATTGATAGAAAATATAAGGATTCTAAAGAGTACAAGCTAGGATTTAAAAATTCCATCATGGAGGTTCATAGGCAGTCTGACCTTAGGAGTAAGAAAAACCAAGATGCCTCCAAGAAAAACAAATTAGAAACTGTTATTAGAAATACCCCTAAAAACATCCTTAAGAATACAGAAAAAACACCAAAATAATGGCTAAGACTCCTAATCAAAACAAAGTAAAAAATAGCCAACATGATGGTAACCCAAGCTGCCCTAGTACATCAACTAGTGCCCCCGGAAAAACTGCTCTAACTGATATTCCTAATAAAAATCAGCAAACCAAAGTAGCTGAAAAGACTATGTGTGATAAAAATGATGTAAATATACCAAGAACACTAGCACCATTCAGTTTTGAGGGTGAGATTGCCAAGATGAAGATATCCATACCTCTTACTGTAATTGGTAACTCAAGATGTATATAGATCCCAAGTTTTGAAAGCTTTGAACTTAGGAAATGACACCAACACTCTAAATTTAACTGATGACAGGCTAGAGTTTTTGTTTGGACCTGAGGCAGAGGGAAAATATTAAGAAGGAGCTGCCCTTGATTCTACCTTAGCTTAAACATTCATGATAAAATCTTGCACAATGATATGCTAGACTCTGGTGCCTCACACAATCTCATGCCAAAGGTAGTAATGGAGAGATTAGGCCTCGAAATAACCAACCCTTATAAAGACTTGTACTCTTTCAATTCAAGCAGAGTCAAATGTTTGGGTCTAATCAAGGATTTGTGTGTCAATCTAGCACAAATACCAGCTAAGAGTCTATTTATGGACGTTGTAGTGGCCGACATTCCCCCAAATTATGGCATGCTTTTATCTAGATCATGGGGAGCCAAACTCCAAGGAAACCTCCAAATGGACCTGACATATGCCACCATCCTGTTTTTTAACCAAACAAGAAGAATTTATAGGGAATCTCACATGAAATACATGGTAAGCAGCCAAGGCAAGCCAAAACAGACCCCTCTCTATTCTATCCATTCAGACCTTGACACATTTACCTTGTACAATGAAGATGACATCAATGAAAAAGTAAATGAAAAGGAGGAAGAACTAGGCCTATCAGATCAGTAAAACCAAATACAAGATGAAGAACATGATAGCTTAAACTCTATCAACCATGAACAACAACATAATGGCGAATTTGAACTTGAAACACTTTTGAACATCAGATTTGATGGCTCTTGTGGCAAAGCTGGTTCAGGAGCAGGTGTTTGGATACATAACACCAATGAAGGCCACTCCTACAAACTAGATTTTCAATGCACAAACAATATTGCAAATTATGAGGCTCTTCTCCTAGGATTACACTTGCTAAAAAACATAGGAGCTAAAAATATTTATGTTCTAGGAGATGCCAAGCTAATCATTAGACAAATCAAAGAAGAATATTCAGCCAAGAATCCTAGGCTAAGAGAATATAGGAATGCTTCCTTAGACCTCCTGAAGAAATTTGAGAAATATAAACTTACCTCCATCAGAAGAGCTCAAAACATCCTTGCCAATGAATTAGCCTTTGCTTCTAGGACTTGCAAAGTACCTCATACCAATGAACAATTCATGGTAAAATTCAAAAGCAGAGCTACAATACCTGACAACATAGATTATTGGAAATTGTTTGAAGGTGCAAACAAATTGATGATTTTATGCAATCTAAGAATGAATTTAAAATGCCAAAGCTAGACTTAGATCATGAGCAAGACTGCCCTAATGAAGAACAAACACCCAAAATAGAGTTGTATTATACTACTGATATAAATATGCTAGAACACTTTCATGAGGCAGAATTTTATAAGGACTCGGATCAAAAGGACATTGAGGTATTGCAATGAAAATATGACTCATTAACAAGAGGTATTTCCCCCTTATAAGAATTTTTTGACTTCAATGATGTTGCTAAGAATCCTAAAATGGAATCCACTAAGAATGATGTAGAAGAATGCAACATAGGAAGTGTAGAAGAACCCAAAATGATTAAGATGTCCATGTAATATTCCAAAATTTTCCTACAATAAATTGGAATATTAAATTTTGTTATTTTCACTTATGAGTTGAATAATTGGGTGAGGAGTCCCAAACACAATAAAAAAATGGATGAAATCCCTATTAGTATGAAAAGGGATCAGCAATGGAACTAGATTTCACACCCTCATGTGTGAAAGGAGATATTTGCAAAGAGGTTGGGTCAATTTTGACCAAGTCAAACAACATAGATATATGAGGTAGAAAGCATCTTGTGGGACATCACAGAGAAAGAGGAGGGAAGTTTCCTTGATGGAGGAAACCCTAAAGAGTGGGACCCATGGAGATGGATCCCTCACGTGTTTAAAAGGAGGACACAACAACCATTGTTTCTCATGCATATGATTATTGATTTTGTATCTGCTTAGACTATTTGCGGTCCCAGTTGTTTAGCTGAGTTTTTTTCTGCTTAGCTCAAGGATTTCCTATTTAGGAATCCTTCTCATTTCTAGAGAAGCCTCTTGAAGGAGTTGTACAGATTTGCCTCACATCCAAGCTTGAGGCCAAGCCTCCTCCTCCAGGACAGTGTTATTTCTGTAGCAGAATAATGTTGTGTTGCACGGTGTTGCAATGAGGGATCACAACACCTCTTCCATTCTTTTTTTCAGAGGAGGAGTCTCTCTTCCCTTTGGGAGATTAGTTTGGAAGCCATTGGAGCTTATTTCAGCTCTTGGCATTGGGCCAACTCATTCCCTTGCCCCTACAATGCAGTTTGCTTCAGTAACTGTGTTATTTTCATTGACTAGTTGTTGTGGGGTTTTGCAGTGTTCATTGGAGGGTGAGATCTTCAGTGTTAGGATCATCCTTCCACTTGAGAGATCCATTGGAGGATATATTGACATCAGATGCAACATCTTCAATCTTCTCCATCCAATTCCATTTTCTGAGTTGCAGCTGCTACACTGCAACTTCAGCATTTTTCCATTTTTGTATATTCCAGCCAAAATCCTTCTCAGGATTGTTCTATTATTGTTTCCAGGGGTTGAGATCTTGCTCTCCCTTATTTCTTGAGCCATACATTGTCATATATTTTTGTTATTATGTAATATGGAGTAGTTCCTCTTATAAACTGTGTCCTCTTAGCCTGCAGAAATACATGTGTAGCAGTGTGCTTCTATTTTCATGTACATGTCCCTTTTGAGGCTGCATTGCTTTGATTGAGTGACTCTTCACTCAAGGATTTTTATATCATTGCTGCTATAATACATATTTGTTGGCTATATATATATTCATGTGCCCAGGCTTAATAAAATAACATTGTTATTCCAGCCCTTGCTCATTCATTCTTGCAACCCCTTCATCGGGCACTTTCTAAAGACAACTAGGAGTGGGAGATATGTTTAACCCACCTAGAAGGATTTATTTGGAACCTCCTCTTGGATTTAGGACTTAGATACATTGATATAAGGGATCCAGGTCTTGGTTTCAAATCCTGTAGGAGCCATTCATGGAAAATACGTTTTCCAGTCATGCCTTGCTAGTTGTTCCAGATTTGAAATATTACAGTGGTATCAAAGCAACTTTCTTGGCTCAGCCTGTGAGTCTCAGCCCAAGAAGATCAAAATGATTGAGAAGATGAGATTACTCTCATCAGTGTTTAGATCTAGAGAGGACCTCTCCAATAAGGTCAAGAATATGGAAGAAGTAGATTTGGAGGGACCATGCACTTCTTATTCACATCATGAAGAAGACAAGCATGGAGGACACTTGGATCATCAAATTCTGAGTGATTACCTTGTTGAGTACAAATCTCAACCTAAAGCCTTCACGGAGACTCTAGCTTTTCCAAATTTCATCCAGTTGAAGGAAGAGAAGAGACCCTACAGCAAAAGAGAAATCAAAGGCAATATATTTCTATTGTCTACCTTTGATGGGTCATCTACAACAAAAGCTTGGGTGAGAATGTAGGAGGCATTTTTCCTACTACATCATGTAGCAGGGGAAGAAGCTATTGAAATCTCAGTGATGCACTTGGAGGGTGGAGCCTATGTATGGTGGTTCAGCCACTTGAGCAATGCAAGGGTGAAAAGTTTTGCAAATTTCACTCAAAGATTGATTAAAACCTTTGATGGAGAAGGAACAAAGGAGGAAAAGCTCACACCACCACTTGAGGAGCCTTGTACTAATGCTATCACACTCATGGAGGAGAAGCCACATGCATCAATAGTTGGAGCAGCCAACACATTGGAGGCAGTAACCCTTGCATCCCTACAAGATATTCCCACATCTCATCAAGGTATGAAATAATTTCCACTATCTATTGTTGCAACAAATTCTTCTGATAGTTGTGGAAATTTGCTTTTACATGATCAAGGGTAAAATCCCATTGTTGATCTACAGCAACTTGGTTGCACTTCATTGTGCAACATGGAAACATTCAAGGAGGAAATAAACCATCATCCTCATGAGCCATTTTTGGATTGCATATCACATTTGAGGTTGGGGTTTGAAGACTTGAAGGAAGATAGTAGACATCTTGGACTGAGACACCCTTTCTCCTTTCAAGATGACCCTTTCTCAATGAGCTCCTCTCAGCTCAAAGAGAAACTTCTACTTTCAGCAGATCCAAGACCTCAATGGTTTAGGAGGACTATTGTTGAGAGGGAGGTCTCATGGAGAGATCTCATTAGAGGTGCACTTCAACACATCATGGAGTGCAAGGATTTTATTCCCTTCTCACAGAAGCAGATAGAAGATGGAGGACATCTTAGGATGGATAACATCTCTCATGCTTGTGTTGGACATTCCATGATCCATACACATCATGATGGGAGGTTTTTGCCTACCACCTATTTTGGTCCTTATGGGATCAAATTTATCCTTGAGAATATTTCATTTCAAAATACCATGAAGTGCAAAGATAGGAATCTGATTTGGGAAGATGAAACAAACCATGACGCTCATATAAAAACTCATGAAACCATCCTTTAGCTGGAGTATGAGACAACCATTGCATCATTGGAGAGATTAACAACATTTTCAAAAAATTATGGAGAGGAGATGTTACCTTCATCATATTTGGATCCTTATGGATTCAACATAGTCATGGGTGAGAGATCTTCTCTAGGATTTCTCCAAAGAGCAGCATTTCAAACTTTCATGAAATGCAAAGAGGAAGATTTGGCTTGGAGGAATGGTAGCCCTCATGGGAGGAGTACCAAGATGAAGGATGGAAGGAGAAGACACCCACAAGTGATTGAGTGGATGTGGTTGATAAGCAAGGAGCTGGGAGGCTACTTGCAGATATATGACACCGAGCAGTAGGAGGCTTGGTTGCGCTGGCTCCTCTTGAAGGAATTTGGCCATCACTTGTCATGTCCTCTTCCTGAGAGGATGGGGATGAGGAGAGTTGGCAGGATGCTTGCATCATTGGGCAGCATGGATTATGGATGCATGGTGTTGATGTGACACACATATTATTAATTATGTCTTCATCACCTGAGTTGTATGATGGGAGCATAAGGGGGCAACAAGCACTTTGGTTGCTTGAGATTTACTTGAGAGAGCATGAGAAAATTTGTTCTCACATGTTGTGTGATGTTGCAGGAGTAGAAGAGAGAAATGTCATGGTGCAAAGGGGCTAATACTTGGCCTTGGGTGATTTGGAAGCACTTCCATCTTGGGAGGTATTCCATATTTGTAGCAGCATTACTACAGGAGTCTTTGACAAGGAGCATGTCAAAGAACAAAGCTTTGTATTGACAGGAGCTTATTTTCATGAGCTCACAACACTGTCACTTGGGAGCAGATACTTATGGATGGAGCATCCCCATGATCACTTCACATTGGATGCACTTGGTGAACAAGGAGGAGGTGATGAGGATAGAGTAGTGGATAGAGACATCTATCACTATGACATATTCTTCATGACTTGGATTTCCCAGCATGAGGAGGATTATCTTCTTGCAGCATATGGACCATTTTTCTTCATAGCATGCCAAAACACTATGGAGTACTCACTCATGGATCCATGTACCATATTACTTCCAGCATATGGTAAGAAGTTTGTTTATACATTCATTGATTTGCATACTCTTACCATCACTATGCAGTGCATTGCTTCACAAGAGGACAAGCTTGTCACATTGCTCCATGATCATTGTTGGGCCAATCTATATGATGGAGGCAGCCATATTTTATGTGGCCTTGGGAAAATGTTTTATCATCACATGTATGTTCATTTTTTACACCCAAACATTTATCATATAATGACATACATGGTTAACTATGTAACAAGAAACATTTTGCCTTGTACTTTTCTGAAGCAACAATTTGAGAAATTGTTCTGTCACTATTGGGAAAGCTGTTGGTACCTTCTTGCACCACATGAAAACTTCAAAATTTTCCTCATTTTGTTGTTGATCATGATTTAATTTTCTGATATGGATCTGATTTTTATTGAGAGCATGATTGGGAGGTTGACACATGAGTTGGATGTGTCCTTGAAGGGAGAGAATTTCCCTATTTTCTGCACTACATGTTCTAATGGGAGCATGAGAGGAGGTATGGCCACCACAACCACATATGTGTTCTCTTTTAGGGTGGGTCATGATTTTGTTAACCATCCATTGTATAATCATGGGAAAGTACTTGATCATGTATTGTTGACAGATTCAACCATTTACTATCCATTATTAGATGTGATGATTCTTGTATATTACTTTCCATGCTATTTTCTGGAGTTGCAGTGGATGAGACTACTTTGTGTCCTCTTGAGATATTTTTTGTATCATGCATCATCATGTAAAACTTGCAGTAAAATTCTCATTGGGATACTTTATGATGACCATGTCCTATTCAGCATGGATGGATTGTTTTGGGCCAGCTTGTTCTTCAATGTTGGAGGGGAAATCCTTGGAGGATTGTTCTTCATTTTTCCACTTGAGGGAAATACTTTTACAGCCCAGGATCAGCACATACTCTACACTCATCATGAGTGGAGAGAAGGAAATAATCGGGTAGGCTATGATGCTTACCATATTCATATTTTCAGCCACTACTAAATTTGGCGGAAATTCCGACACTTGGTTCCGACGCTTTTTACCAAATGTCGGAAATTCCCCAATTTTTTTCCATCCCGCCCGAAACTGTCGATATACCAATGTTTATAGAAAAGTGTCACAATACTGACACTTGGACAAAGTGTCGCAATTGCGACGTTTGGAGGAAGATGTCACACTTGCGACACTATGGCCCAAAGTGTCGCTATTGCGACGGCTGCCTCCAAACGTCGCAAGTACGACACAACGTCTAAGTGTTGCAATTGCGATGTTTGGAGGCAACCATCGCAGTGGCGATGATTTTTCCACCATCAGTATAACAACACTTATATGCACGCTAAATAAAAATATGAAACTTATATGTGCACTACATAAAAATGATTTTATTGTTTCGTATTCGTCGCAATAGCTACATTAACGTCTGATATCATGCTCGCATTCGCCCTTTGCCCTTGCAGAACAGCATTCGCCCTCAGCATTCACCCTCAGCTCTTGCAGAACAACATTTTTCCTCAGCATTCACCCTCAGCTCTTGCAGAATAGCATTCACCCTCAGCTCTTGCAAAAGGGTAAGTTCTTACTGCAAGCCCTTCCTCCTATAGTAGGGTTGACTCTATTTGGGTTTTTTTGGTAAATTCCATTGGATTGTGTTAGGCTGTAGGGTTCTCTCTAGATGTCAAGAATCAAGATTCAATACCCTCTATTATCTTCATCACCCAATACAAGATTTAAATTTTTCCCAAAGAAAAGCTTATTAATTTGGCAGCCATTATTTCTCCCTGCTTTAAAAACCCTACATTTAAATGAAAAAAAGCATTGCATTTCAACTACAAAAATCTATTAGTGTTCAAATGTACATGTGTGCTACATTAATGTATGATATCACGCACGCATTCGCCCTCCGCTCTTGCAGAACAGCATTCGCCCTGCGGCATTCGTCCTCGGCTCTTGCCGAACGACGTTCGCCCTTAGCTCTTGAACGACGTGCGCTCTCCGCGTGCCCTGAGCTCTTGCAAGACAGCATTCACCACACGCATTATCCTCGGCTCTTGTAGAACAACATTTGCCTGTACATTCACCCTCCCAACTCTTCACGAGCAGCATTCGCCCTCAGCTCTTGCAAAATGGTAAGTTCTTACTGCAGGCCCTTCCTCCTATAGTAGGGTTGACTCTATTTGAGTTTTTTTGGTCAATTCCATTGGATTGTGTTAGGCTGTAGGGTTCTCTCTAGATGTCAAGAATCAAGATTCAATACCCTCTATTATCTTCATCACCCAATACAAAATTTAAATTTTTCCCAAAGAAATGCTTATTAATTTGGCAGCCATTATTTCTCCCTGCTTTAAAAACCCTACATTTAAATGAAAACAAGCATTGCATTTCAACTACAAAAATATATTAGTGTTAAAATGTACATGTGTGCATCACTTGTGTAGGGTATTCCTTTTCCACTTTCACATTATCCAAGAATGTGTGAAATATAGTTCATATTTTTTGTGATATTATCTTGAAAAAGGAAAGGTAAATTATTTCCATGGAAAAAGAAGGTTTTCCCTTTTTATAGGTTGTTTGGACTTACGTGGAAAAATTTATGGTATGCCTTTCATATTATGTAGTTTAAATTTGAATTAACGGATTATTCTACATGAAAATATAATTACCTATGTGATGTCCTTCATCACTAATTAAAATTATAGGGTTTCAATTTCCTAGACTCTAACTCATCTGATGCTAAATTCTAGGTTCTCATTGGTGGATCACTCTTCCATTGATTTCCTTTCCCTGTGGATCTTGTCATACTTTAAAAGTCATCAATGATACATATATTATTTCAGGTATCCCAAAAGGATTTATAGTAGAACATATTGTGAAGTTTTTTTGACACTTGAGGATTCTTTTTAGAACTGCAACGCGGTCTATGCTATCAAGTTATATACCAAGCAACTTGTCCTTAATAACCACACTATGAAGTAGGTTCAACCAGTTTGAACTTGTTGGGACATAGCATATTAAGTTGTGTGATGAGTCCATATCACAGGTCTATTATGGTGACAAAAGTGAAGACACGTAATGATAGTTATTATGTTAACATTACTAGAAACATTTTTGAAATTATCCATGCTATCAAGATGTCAAAATTACAGGCATTAGGTGTCAATACTTGTAGCTAATAGATCATAATAATAATATAAAAAAATCACAACTTTATTCTTGAAATATGATTGTTACACATTGGTAACCTAGTTCATGAGTTACTATCACCCAAGGACTGCAAAACAAACTTAAAATATAAATTAAACCAACATGAGAATCCAACTAAGGTTTTCTCGACAAAATCATGCCATAACCTGGAATTTTGAAACCCAAATTTGAATCCATCATAAGTAATACAATGCAAACTCAGATGGATTTTCAATGCATGTTTGCATGCTACACTTATTCTCTGTCTAGATATCATTTTTTAAATGGAACCATTAGTCAAGCCCACAATCCTTTTTATGTGAAAAATTTCAGCTCTATTTGAGCTCTTTTTTGCTCCACCACCTCCATAAACATATGTAAACATATATCATGATCTTGGAATTCCATTACATATGTATGTGCCAATGTTCCATAATCATTCCCCATCATCAATTTAAGAAATTTCCATTGAATATCAAATTATGGAGGGGGGGGACTTTTTGCTGCAACATTTGGCTCAAAATTAGGGACCATCTCCGTATGAGGTGAATGAGAACTATAGATATTTGAAGAAGTATATTAGTGCCTTTTCCTCTGGCCATGGAGTCATATACAGTCATCCATCACAAAAAATTTTCTTTGTTCATTATCACCTTGAAAGTTGCAAAAATTCATGCCCTAATTGAAACGACACTAAATTTGAGAGATATAATAAAAATGCAACCTAGAAGTGCCCTATTAATGCAAAGGGAAAACCTTCCTACCTACCCTAACTGAGATAAATTTTGATTGAATAAGAAACATGATATTGCCAATGGAGTTGATCCAAAAACTTGTTAAATGTATGGGACTAAATCATGCATTTGATTTCCAGGGAAGCATGCGCATGAAGAGAAAAAGTGCAGAATTAATGGAAAATCCATACATGCCACTTATAAAAACTACACCGAAAGGTCAAAAAATACTTAAGGCCTTAACTTAATTTGAATCCAAAAATGACAAAATAGGATTAGTGAAAACACGAGAGTGGTGAGGGTGAACAACATAAATAAAAAGTGAAGATACCTTTCCCCAAGATGCCTTTGTCATCGTTGTATGAAAACATGTTTTCCTTTCCCTTTATACATGCAAGTGAATGCATTATAGGTATGGTGTTTTCCCAGAATAGGAGAAGCCTACTTAACTATATCATTCGTGGAGTGAATTTTTCCTTAACCGAGAACCTCATAGAAACTTATCACTGAATTTGATGTTGGGATGGGATTGTAAAGATAACAACCTCTTCATTCCTACAAACTAGATTCCTTCCTGGAGTTAGGACACAGAGTATTGAATCAAAGTTGTAGTTTCTAACTTCCTGTATTGGTTCATCAATCTTGAAATTCAGACATTGCATGTCTTCATTGCTTCATGTTTGAATAATTTGCATCATATCGTACAATAGGAAATTAGGAATTATGATTATTATTACTTTATGGATATGTTAAGTTACTTTTAAGTTTTCATGGTTTAGTGTGAAATTATTCTAGTGTGCCCCTAGGCCCAGGTGAAGGAATGCCAAGGACTGAGAACCCTAGTTTTTAAATGGTATTGTTTCTTATACCCAAAAACCCCTCAATATCACTTATTATTAGTTCTTAACAATAGCGTTGTAAAAAAATTGAGAATTGATATAGCAAATCTCGCACTTCTCAAGATAAAGTCCTAAAGCTAAAGTTTGATACCATGTGTAATTCAATAGCCCCATTGTCACCTCACCAACCTCTTTTCACTTCGGGCTAGCTCTCCTCCAACTCAAGGGGGGTTCTCCCTAGTAGATGTTAGGGATCTAATGGCCCAACCAAACCAAGTCAAGAGACCCCTAACTCTCTATGTTTACTATTATCAATCAAAATATTGAACAATAGGGTCAGACATGCATCCTGAAGATAAAATTTCCAGGGTATTTTTGGGTAATTTCAAAGGGAAAGTCCCCAAACACATATAATCAAGGAATTATAACGTGATTTCAAACATTAAATATCAACAAAATCGTTTAAAGGATGTTGAAAGGAAAAAGGTGATGGAAGATAGAAAGTGCCTTACTTAAATGCTCTAAGGATTTTTCAATAGTTGCTCCAAAAGCTTCACTTCAAGGCCCTTCAAGATCGTCTCCAACAATGCTATACCATCGGCTTCAACAATGTTGCTCCAAAAATGTCCTCAAGGTCTTCACAACAAGTTTACTAGAAGTTGCTCCAACAATATATTCAATAAGGTCTTCATTGTCAACTCATCTCTTGTTTGGGTGCCTTAATGTGCAATGACATGTTTCCAGGACTGAATTCAATGCAAGGCATATTTGAAACTCTAACTCTGTCTTCTGTTGTCTTATTAGAAATTATTTCAGTTTTCATTTTGTGTTTTCAAGTTAGATATTGTTTTCAAGTTTTTACATTTATAATTTTATTGCAATGTGGCAGACTGATCAGAGCAGTGCAGGAACAACCCCGAGATGGGATGATCGCGGAAAGAGGCGAGCGGAAGAACATGTAAAGTGCCAGCATTGCTCTATCTTCAGGTATTTTAGTTATTTACATAATTGAAATAATATTAATTTTGTTCAAATATGCAGACACCTAGCCATGGTACGCCTGATGATTCCCTCTTTTAGGAAGAGCTTTCTTCATCCCTATCTCCAGTGTTCTTGTTGCGAAAAAAGGCACGAGATGCAAGGTCGGAATTTAATACTTTGATAGACGCGCCTCAAACACCTGAAACAGAATAGAAGATAAAACAACTTATGAGCCAGCTAGAAAGATATCAGGTAATAATAAAAAGTAAAAAGGATATTTTTTTTGTTCTACATGAGATGAATTGTGATAGTTTGATTTTTAATTTTTACATTGACTAAACTAACAAAAAGTTCTTTTGTATGTAGCATTTTCTAGCACTTGCTGAACCCGGTGTTGGTGGTAGTGGGACACAAGGGCAAGAGATTGCCCAAAAACCTCTCGTACACCTTCTACTCCTTTAGGTGCCAGCCAAGAAACACACCCTGCCTAAGAAGACACCCAGCCAACCACTGAACGTGTTGGAAATGATAAGGCTGATATGGCCAACTACATTATTGCGTTTCCTGGAGCTACACATGTCAGCTCCACAGGGACCATTAATGGCACATTTTTGGTGAACGATGAAGGTGTCCCTATAAAGCATTTACAACTCCGAGGTAAATTTTAATATTTTAACTATTTCATGTACTTTATCTAAAAAATATTTATCATGATTTTTATTTTTAAATTAATGATAATATCTTCTTCTTCTTTTTTCTGTGTAGGAAACAATGAGTTCTACAGGTTTCTGGAGAGCCATGCGTTGGTAAATTTTGGCCCAACCATATGCACAGGGTGGAATTCCCAGAATTCCAACCTGAAAAAAGAACTTCTAGATTATCTAGAAGCCCTTTTTGGGGTCGACACATTTGACAGAGTAGCGGTGGCTCGGGTAGCCAGAAAATATTTGAAATATACCAGGGACACCTATAGGAGACAATTGAAATTTAACCCTAGATATGAGCATCCTCTCGCAGTTCCAGAGAGTGAGTGGAGAGCACTCATCCATGACGGAAAAGAGGAAAGGGCAAAGAAAGAAGGAAAAATGCCAACTGGACCCGCAAGGTAAATTACAACTTTAATTCAATAGCTTTAATTTTCTCTATGTCTAAAATAAAAGTGTGCTACGTCATATTTGACTTCAATTTTGTTGATGCTAGGTTTCCTGACACCTCAAAGGAAACCAAAGCTAGGATTGAGAAAAGGGGACATCACAAGCTAGGCCAGGGCGGCTACTTGAAATTAGCTGCAAGAATTGTAATTAAGTAGCTAAACATCTTATAATTAATTGTATCGCCTTCCAACGTTTTTGTAATCCTATCAAATATGATTAAAAATACACAATCATATGTAATGTTGGGTGATGACTTTGGAACAGAAACTAGAGAGGAAGATAAAAATATCGCTTTCCATTTCGGCTATCAAGTTGTAGTTGAACATCGCAGAAGCTTGGGGCAGGTCCCAAGATCCAGAATGCCTGATAAGGTAAAACATTAACCTTTCAATATGCTTGTTTTCATCCATAAATTTAATGTCTAACAAATTTGTTTAAATCAGGGGAGCAGCACTACCGATGAGGAAAATAACCCAGTTTTAGTGCCAGATGTAGATGATCCTCACGTGCAACCTGATCATTGTAGTGGGGACCAGGCCGACAATGCTACTATCAGTGAGGGCCGTGACGGTAATTAATTTCCACTTATAATTTTTTCTAATTATACCTTGATGGTTGTCCTTATAATGTTTTTTGTTTAAATAAAGAGTGTTTAACAGGGATCTTACCACAGAAAGGAAGAACGGAGACACTTGATCCCAATGATGACAAGCTTGGTGCAGTTAAATAATCTCATTGCAATTTTTTTTATTAATATTACCGAACTAGTTCAATGATATTTAAAAACTGACAATTAAAATTTAATATTATTTGTTTTTGTAGGCGATGCCCCGTCACTGGATGAGACCAGACATCGTGACTACGCAACTAGGTCAGTGGCGACAACTGGTGCACCAGGTAAATAGTCTCATTGCAATTTTTTTTATTAATATTACCGAACTAGTTCAATGATATTTAAAAACTGACAATTAAAATTTAATATTATCTATTTTTGTAGGTGATGCCCTGTCACTGGATGAGACCAGACATCATGACTACGCAACTAGGTCAGCGGCGACAACTGGTGCACGAGGTAAATAATCTCATTGCAATTTTTTTTATTAATATTACCGAACTAGTTCAATGATATTTAAAAAATGACAATTAAAATTTAATATTATCTGTTTTTGTAGGCGATGCCCCGTCACTGGATGACAGCGGACATCGTGACTACGCAACTAGGTTAGCGACGACAACTGGTGCACCAGGTAAATAATATCATTGCAATTTTTTTTATTAATATTACCGAACTAGTTCAATGATATTTAAAAACTGACAATTAAAATTTAATATTATCTGTTTTTGTAGGCGATGCCCCGTCACTGGATGAGACCAGACATCGTGACTACGCAACTAGGTCAGCAGTGCGAGTCGAAAGGCACAAATTAGGAGCAGAGCACGATGATATTGATGATGTAATTAGGAGCTTTAGAAATAGGAAGAAGAAAAAGAAAATTTGATAATGTAAAATATTGTATTATTATAATACAAACGTTACCATACTTGGAACGTTTTTTGCGTTATATAAAAAACTCATTTATCATACTATTTTTATGTCAAGCATTAATTGCAATGTTTCCTTGCATACTTTTTGTTGAATTTTTTTTTATTAGTTATTGAATATTTTTTTTTATGCTCATGAAAGTAAAAAATGAAATATAGATTGGGTATTGGGGAATTGAGAGTGATGTGAGGGGGGGGGAGGGCCATAAGAGCTTCCACCTTCACGTGGTTGGCCCTGTTTAGTAGAGAATAATTTATTGGAGCGATTTAATCTTGGAGCAAACCTCCCTCGATCCAGTGTAGCAACAAAAAAGTCACTGTTGACTTAGTTGCTACTCTTTGAGATCGTGGGAGGCTTGTTCCAAGTTCATGCGACTCCAATAAATTGTTCTTGAAATGAAGAGGAGCTTATTCAAGTATGTTTTGACATTTTCAACATATGTTCTAACATTATCATAAGAATGCATCTTAGAGTAAAAAATACTACATCAATTACTTGTATTTATTGTATAGATAATGATGGATTTTTATTGACTTAGCAGTGCAGGTACAAATCCTCTTGCATCATGAGCAATACAACTTGTCAACTAGGGTCATGTCCAGGATATTTTTGCTTGTGCGCTTGACCAAGTTCGTAATGTCACATTTTGTAAGTTCCTTTACAATTCATAATTCAATATTAAGCTTGTTCATGATTATTATCTAGGTTTTTTGTATGTGTTTTTTCATCTATTTGATTATAAGCAACTCTGCATGTTTCCTGTTGTTCACTATGATTTCTCCCATTACCACTCCCAGGATGAATCCAAATTTATTGTTACATAGGTTACTTTATTGTTACTATGATTTCTCCATTTATGATTTCATAGGTTACATCATGTAAAGTTTTCAATCTCAGGTTGGTGATGAGCTTTAGTTCTCCAGATTTGGGGCTTTTCTGATATTTTCTCCCTCATGTCATTCCTGCATCACCTCGTTGTTTGAGGATGCCAATTTTCTACCACTTGTACCAATTGGCACATGTCAATCTCTGAGTGGTGCCACATTTCACCTATTTTCAGTGAGAGTTCAGGGTTTCTCTAACATAGCTTCAGAAATCCGATTCAGTGCCTTATTGAATATTGTCACATAATACTCATGGTTTGGATTGATGAGAATGTTCTGAATGGTTGTTTGATTCATAAGAACCACCCATATAGTCATCTTGAGATATTTCAGAAGTTTTCTCGGGTTTCCTTTTTCACCGTTTCTAGTGTGTGGGATGGTGTGGGGTGATCCATCAATACTGTTGCTCTTGTAGTAGGGAATTTGTTTTTGGGGATATAGAGGAGCATTTGATGTAAGTATCCCATTGGATGCATTCATAGATGGGCACGAGAGGTCAAAAATTTAAATTAAAAATATGCAACCTCTAGCATGGCAACCTGAAGGCCGCGAGAGACACTAGTTAAAGATTGTTTTGTGCTGGCCTTAATATAGTCGTGATTTCTTTCTATTATCTTAATGCAAATATATAGTCTAGTCTCATTAAAATGAGGATTGTGGTTGTATTTCTCTTTGGTTGTTTCTCTCTTAATGCTCCAGAAGTTGCCAAAAGTTGTGATAGTTGTTTAGTTTGCTTGTTACAACTTAAAAGTGGTTTTTAGCAATGGGAGTCATGTTTTTTAAGGTTCATACTAATATGAAGATCTTGTAATTCTATATTCAGCATAAGAGAAGATAGCCTCTACTTTGGGCAGTATGACAACAATTGCCACATCTACCTCATTGGGTAATAATGGAAAGGGGAAGAAGTTGGGTGCAATGTTTGATAATTATGGCAGACAATTGTCTTCTCTTTCATTTTTTTCACCCATTTCCTTTAATCGCTCAAGCAGAAGAGGGACTCTGAGATTACGCGATAGAGAGAAGGTAGTTAATACAAGAGCTATGGAAAAGGAGTTGTACTTCAACAAGGATGGCTCAGTGACAAAAAAATTGTAGGTCAGAGAAAAAATTATGTTTAAAGGAAGGTCACCTGCACATGAAACTTCACTGCGGTGGATCTTTCCTTGTCCAATTATATTCGATTTTAATGTGTTATTTTAATTTTTCATGGAGGTTTGTTTTGGCATATGTTCTGGCATTCAATTGCACACTTACTGAAAGCATTGTCAATTTGTCTTGCAGGCGGTGTGAACAAACTTGCTGATCTTGTTGGAGTCACCCTTGGGGCGAAGGGAAAAATGTTGTCTTGGAGAGCAAGAATGGTTCTCCAAAAATAGTTAATGATGGTGTGACAGTAGCTAAGGAGGTAATTTGTAGATGTGTGCTCTGGTTTTCTTTTTAACGTTGTATTAGTTCCCCCTTTTAAATGTCTTATATTTGGTAGGCATAATTTGAAAACTCAAAGGTGAAAGGAAACATATTTGTTACCCAGTGGTCTACTTGGCCTATGGACTAGCCACATTAGAGTAATGCATAAAGCTTTTCACAACAATAAAATGAAAGGGTTATGGCTGAGTCAAATTTTATTGTTATTGACAGTGTAATGAAATGTATCTCAATGCTATAGTTTTGGCCTTTTTATTGGTTGAATTAGAGGACCCAGTT
Organism: Pinus albicaulis; assembly: GCA_034641835.2. Lineage (NCBI taxonomy): Eukaryota > Viridiplantae > Streptophyta > Pinopsida > Pinales > Pinaceae > Pinus > Pinus albicaulis. The sequence continues at coordinate 102,988,864 of CM076570.1, read as the reverse complement.
GAAAATATTGGGGCCAAGTAGGCTGGTTTTCCTTTTTGCTGATGGTTTGGTGTATCTAATTGAATTAGTTTCCTAAGGTATTTTTGGTTGCAAACTCCTTTTCATTTTTCATACAGTATTGGCCTTGTGGAATAAATTTGATTGTGTGGTCTTGTTAGATCTACAACATTTGTAGTTGTTTAGTCTTATGGCCGAGGTGCACTTTTATTATGGAAATATTTGATGCAATATTGTCATTTAATCCTTACTGCAGGGTAGCATGTTGAGAATTTTCTTGTGAAACATTTGGTATTCAAAATGACACTTGATCCTATACAGCATCATGCACTTGACTTAAAAATTCATATTCAAAGTGTGCCAGACAATTCTTGCAAAATTTCAAATATTTATGTTGTTTTAAACCATTATCTTTTTCATGTATTGGATGCTGAAAATGTGAAAAATACTTTGGTATGAAACCAAATGGTGAATAATTTCCAGCAAAACAACCACTTCCAAGACATGATTTAGAAGTAGAACATATGTACTTATGAAGCATAGAAAGATATCCTTGATGCATTGTCAATATTTTGCTAGGGTTATTTTTGGAGAAAATAACTCCTTATTCCTAGAATAGTGATCTTCAACACAAATAAATGCCAGAGAATAGAGATCATCGTGTGACGCAACAAAACTGAAATTGGACCCCTAAGGAGAGCTGGTGTGTCTACAATCGCTCTGTCAACATTTTCCCTTGGTTTACCCCGTTCTTTTCCTCCAGCCTGAGTCTTAATTGACTTCTTCTTTCTTCGGGTTTATTTATCAAATTCGTAGAATTTGATAAATAAATACTATCCACAATGGTTAGACTTTAATTTATATTCCCGACTTTATATTATCTCCAATCCTTATAACCAATGTTTAACTTTCAACACTTTGTATTTATACTCCACGTTTCTTTTTAAATAAATAACTTGTAATGAAATTTCGGCTCTATATTTCACCACCCAGCCTTACAACAATCACGCTCCAGACTTATGCTAATTATCCGCCAATCGTTTAATTAAACAATTTCATTATACTCCGGCCCCACCTATATATATCAATAACCAATCAAACACTCGTATCGTACCTGGCTATCCTCCACACACCTTAGTTAACCTCCGGGCAAGTTCAACGTGTGACCACCGTCCGATGGCCCTTCTCCAAATCAACGACTCTTGGCAATTTCGCTCGGCTTCCAACGTCGGGCTTTAACATGCGATGGCATGGGTTAAACGGTGGTTTTCTGGGGGTCACTTTGCCACGTGTCGCATTCCCTATGGAATCGCTCGCGAATAGGAAATACCGCCTACTCCGCAAAAGCGGTGCGATATGGGCAACCCGCTTTTGTGATTCCGCTCGTGGTTTTGGTACAGGGCTTGACCACAGGTGCAAGTCTGGTTCCGCTATCCTTTTGTTTGTTAACTCATGTCCAATTCTCGAGTCAGGTTCCGAAAGCACAACAATTTTGTCTCTTTATTAAGTGGGATTTCTATATTTGAACAGTGTTCACGACCCCGGTTCTCTACACAGACCTCGCCTTTGGGTGGGGTGAGTTCACAGTGTTATCCAACAATATATGGGAATTCAAAGAGAGAAGAATGGAATTATCAGTACCCAATCGCCTCATAGTTAAACAATTCTTCACAATTAGCAGTTCAAGATAATTCAATGGCAACTAAGCTTGGAAATCATTTAACTGGAAACATTGTTCACACACAGAGGTTTATTGCAGAAATCCCCTCTCTACTTTTATTCATCCGAGGAATTACAATTTAAAGAGTAACATTGTAGATAACCTTAAAAACATTTGTTAACTCTTTTTGTTTGACCATTTGATTGTGTTTGATATGTAGAACTCATGGCAGCTAGTGTTTCTCCACTCATATTAAATAATTATTTCCAAAATTTTCTTGTTACTATTACTTTAGGAAAACCATGAAGACTATGAATTTCTTTCACGGACACTTCTGCCACTTGCCTTGTTGTTTATGTACTTTGAGCTCTACAAAAAAAATCTACAAAATTTTTCTATATAAATTACCACAAAAATTTAATACTTACCTTTATATTTCAGTAACCCTGTAATAAAATCTATTGATATATCTTCTAGTCTTTGAATATGTATGTGGAATGGTTGAAGTAACCCTAGAGATTTTAATATCTCTCTTTTATTTATTATGCAAACCTGACCTTCTCTTACAAAATTTTGAATATCTTTCTTCATTCCTTCCAAAAATATATTTTTTGATCCTTTGAGATGTTTTAAGGAACCCTGCGTCCTACCATCAAAGAGACATGGGACTCCCTTAATATTTGTTTATTCAAATATGCTTTCATGCATAAAAATATTCTACATTTGCACCAAAGTATATCTCTCTTTCACTCCCAATGCTCCATAGAGTTCATCCCATCCTTTATAAATTTTAGTTTTTGTTTAGTACTATTGTCATTTTTACATTATGGTAAGCTTCTTCTAGCCACCTAGGAATAGAAAATGTAATTGGATATAAATTTGAGGCCTCTTCTATTTTAGAAAGAGCATCATGTACTAAATTTTCCTTACCCTTTTTGTAGATTATCTCAAAATTAAAACTTTGCATTTTTTCTCCTCATTTTTGTTAATCTTCCAATGAAATCCATAGCTTCAAAAAATACTTTATGCTATCATGGTATACCTTGACTTTAAAGTACCTCCCAGTGATATACTATCCTCATTTTTTATTGCATGTAATATTGCTTCCATTTATTTTTCATACGTAGATTTCACCAAATATTTTCTTTGAATTCCTTGCTTTTAAAAGCCAATGATATCCCTTATTGTGTTAATGTTACGTAAATTCCTTGTCCTAGTGCCTCACACTCTACTATGAATGTTTTACCAAAAGTAGGTGCAATCGATGTTGGTGTAGAAGACATGGCATCCATTAAAAGAGAGAATGCCAAAGTAGCCTCATCATTCCATATAAATGATATTTTCTTCAATAGATATGTGAGTGGACTTGAAATGCATGCATAATTCTTAACAAATGATCAATAATATCATGTAAGTCTAAAAATATTCTAAGAACCTTAATTTTCTTAGGAATAGGTCATTTTGTAATAGCTTGCATCTTTTGAGGCTCCAAATTCACTCCTTCCTTTAAAACAATATGAACTAAATACTCGAATTCTTATTTCCCAAAAGCACATTTGGATATTTTTACATAAAAATGATTGTTCTTAATAATTTATATAACTTTTCCACATGTTTAATAGTGTGGTATTCCCATGATTTATTATAAATATGTGTATTATCAAAGAAAACCAACACAAATTTTATAAGATGGGATCAAACAAAATTGTTCTTAAGTCGAGCCCGCCAGACTTCAAACGGCGATAAACCATAATTCAAACCAAATTCGCGTTCCAAAATAGCCTGCTGACGTCGGCCAATTTTGTGACGCGAAAACCAAATGAATTCCGCCCTAATCTTTTTCGGGTCTGAAGTTGGGCTGGCATACGGAGGGAGTGTTGTGACGCGAATTTCTTATCAAATTCACCCTAATCTTTTTCAGGTTCGGATTTCCATTGCTCGAGCGGCCCAAACAAAGATCCACTCTAATCAATTTCTACCACGTGTCCTCAATCAAAACTTGCCCTGCTCCCGGCTGTGGGTGCATTCGATGGCATTTAAGGCGATGGGACATGGATGTGGTGATTTCATATCAATCGCATTAAGTTTTAACGCTTTTCAATTAAGTTCCAAGGTTTTCACATCTAATCGCATTAAGTTTTAACACTGTTCAAGATCGTACCTCCACTCCTGTGAGCGATTCCGCATGCTCCAATATGATCCGGCCTTTGGCTCTCATTAATGATCAGAGATTAATTATGACGGGCGTCAGTCGGGTCGATAAAATAGAATTTAGCTATGTTTTTTCAGACGATCCGGTTGTTGGGTTACACTGCCTACTCACTGTGACGAGAAGGAGAAGTGGCCAGCTGAACTGTTGCGTAGACCTTGTTGCATATCTTCATTTCTCTCGGTGTGGTCCTTGTCTGTCTTCCTCTGTTTCTTGGAATTCTGCTTCTCCATCTCCTCTTGTGCCCACTTCTAGTGAGACTGCACCCATGCCTCGCGTGCATCAAATGATGCGTTGCCGCAGGGGGAGCACTAGAGGCCAACTCCTGCGCGCTCCCTCCAGCCCCTCAACCGAGTTGTCTTTTGGCCAGTCTAGTGATTATTATGTAGGTCGCTATCCAAATACTAGGAGTGGGCGGGGTCGGGTTGTAGGATCTAGCCACCATATGGATTACCCTGCTCCTCGTTCACCCACTGCTAGTTCACCTTCTCCCATGACGCGCACTGCGCAATTTTCCTTTAATTTCTCTCTCAACCGCCCATGAATTATAGCTTCAGTCACTGTGGTTTTCCACGAGGAGGCCCAAACGGAGGAAGAATGCACCCGTCCAGCGGGTCTAAGCTCGGAAAAATCCGGCCAGCATTCGGGCCTTTAGGAGGGGAGTCGTGGCATGAATGTGGAGGTGGCACCTAGCGATCCTGGACCTTCCGAAGGATGGTGCCGAATCGTCGAGGAGCCGGAGGAGTAGTTTGGTTAATTTGTTTTTATTGCTTCACGGCCCACTTAATTGGGCTGCTTTTATATTATTTTACTATGCTGGATCTTTGTAATATTTTTGAATTCTATAAATTAAACGTTCAAGACTGGTTTCCCTGTATGAGGGCAGTGTTCTTAATTTTTTGATTTTTTGATGAAAAATTTGCCATGAGTCTAGGAAATGATTTTGACTTCGGTGTAATTTTATTCCCACTGTTAATAGATTAACTTTACTTAGAAAAAAAATGTTGCCCTGTTTCTATTTTAAACCTGTTTTTTGAAATACAGAGCCATGTTTATATGGTCTACGTATTATACTCTTTCTCTGTATATCTACATGAACCTTTTTGCTATGAATAGGGTGGATGCTGTAGTAGGCTACTAATGGAAACAAGCAAGCCTGAACCTTACATCTCAGATGCAACAGATGGTTACCAATTTTGAAATCAAGTGAGCTTGGGTTTCTGCAGATGGTTATCACACTCCTCACATGATTAGCGTTTTTCTCTGTTCAAGGATTTTGGGTACTTTAATTTGTATTTGGAACAATGGATGTCGATACTATATGTATTGCTTTACTATTCTACATACTGCTATTTCACTTTCTTATAGATGCCTCGAGCATATTTGGATGCTTTCTCAGATTTGTTGATAATCTCCATGTGGACCATTACTGGGTTTTATATCATGTCCCTGTATGTGACATGGGGTGTTTTTCTATCATTGTCTGGGGTGGGACTTCCACTTTTCTGGATGGATATTTGGGTTCCAATCTTCATAGGTGAAAATGTAATGACTTCATGGACTGTTTTACTTCATATAATATATTCAAAACAACGTTTTTTCTCTTGTGAAAAAAAATGATTAATGTTTATCACTCTGCCTTCAAAACTAGCGATGCTGGTCTATGTTGCTGGTTTATTGATATGGTCTGATGGTCTTTTTATATTTTGGATATATCACACTTCTCACATGATTATAATTTTTCTCTGTTCAAAAATTTTGGGTACTTTAATTTGTATTTGGAACAATGGACGTCGGTACTCTATCTGTTGCTTTACTATTCTACATACTACTATTTCACTTTCTTATATATGCCTCGGGCATATTTGGATGCTTTCTTAGATTGTCGATAATCTCTATGTGGACTGTTACTGGGTTTTATATCAAGTCCCTGTATGTGACATGGGATATTTTTCTATCACTGTCTGGGGTGGGACTTCCACTTTTCTGGATGGATATTTGGGTTCCAATCTTCAGATGTGAAAATGTAATGACTTCATGGATTGTTTTACTTCAACATACTGCTATTTCACTTTCCTATATATGCCTCGGGCATATTTGTATGCTTTCTCAGATTGTCGATAATATCTATGTGGACTGTTACTGGGTTTTATATCAAGTCCCTGTATGTGACATGGGATATTTTTCTATCACTGTCTGGGGTGGGACTTCCACTTTTCTGGATGGATATTTGGGTTCCAATCTTCAGATGTGAAAATGTAATGACTTCATGGACTGTTTTACTTCATATAATATATTCAAAACAACATTTTTTCTCTTGTGAAAAAAAAATGATTAATGTTTATCACTCTGCCTTCAAAACTAGCGATGCTGGTCTATGTTGCCGGTTTATTGATATGGTCTGATGGTCTTTTTATATTTTGGACATATCACACTCCTCACATGATTAGCGTTTTTCTCTGTTCAAGGATTTTGGGTACTTTAATTTGTATTTGGAACAATGGACGTCGGTACTCTATCCGTTGTTTTACTATTCTACATACTACTATTTCACTTTCTTATAGATGCCTCGGGCATATTTGGATGCTTTCTCAGATTTGTCGATAATCTCCATGTGGACCGTTACCGGGTTTTATATCAAGTCCCTGTATGTGACATGGGGTATTTTTATATCACTGTCTGGGGTGGGACTTCCACTTTTCTGGATGGATATTTGGGTTCCAATCTTCAAATGTGAAAATGTAATGACTTCATGGACTGTTTTACTTCATATAATATATTCAAAACAACGTTTTTTCTCTTGTGAAAAAAAAATGATTAATGTTTATCACTCCGCCTTCAAAACTAGCTATGATGGTCTATGTTGCTAGTTTATTGATATGGTCTGATGGTATTTTTATATTTTGCACATATCACACTCCTCACATTATTAGCGTTTTTCTCTGTTCAAGGATTTTGGGTACTTTAATTTGTATTTGGAACAATGGACGTTGGTACTCTATCTGTTGCTTTACTATTCTACATACTACTATTTCACTTTCTTATAGATGCCTCGAGAATTTTTGGATGCTTTCTCAGATTGTCGATAATCTCCATGTGGATTGTTACTGGGTTTTATATCATGTCCCTATATGTGACATGGGGTATTTTTCTATCATTTTCTGGGGTGGGACTTCCACTTTTTTGGATGGATATTTGGGTTCCAATCTTCAGATGTGAAAATGTAATGACTTCATGGACTGTTTTACTTCATATAATATATTCAAAACAACATTTTTCCTCTTTTAAAGTTTCATTTTTTTCTTTAAATTGAACCTGCCGTCACTATACCGACGCCTTGTAAGCGTTGGAATTGTGACAGATTAGAAACGTCGGAAGAGCGACAGTATAAAAATGTCAGACGAGCGACGTTCAAAACGTCGGACCAGATTTCGTCAGAATTGCGACAGTTTACAAACGTCGGAAGAGCAAAGTCCAAAAATTCGGACCACATTTCGTCGGAATTGTGATAGTTTACAACCGTCGGAAGAGCGACGTCAAAAACGTCAGACCACATTGCGTCAGAATTGCGACAGTTTACAAACGTCGGAAGAGCGACGTTCAAAACATCGGACCACATTTCGTCGTAATTGTGACAGTTTACAAACGTCGAAAGAGCGACGTTCAAAACGTCGGACCACATTTCGTCGGAAGTGCGACAGTTTACAAAGGTCAGAAGTGCGACGGATTGGGAAACGTCAAAAGAGTGACACTTGTTTCGAAGCGACGGAAAAAGTGTCGATAGTGTGACACTTTTTAATTGCGTCGGAAATGCGACGGTATGGTAAACCAAGTTTTTCCCGCCCTCAAACTATCGCTCTTGCGACGACTATGTGTCGTAATAGTGACAAATTCGCCGTCGAAATTTCCGCCAAATTTTCTAGTGAGCCCAATTTCATTTCCGGAGCTTGAGGTGGAAGGATATCGCCATGAGTTGCCATGTTGGGAGGTGACTCATTTTTTTTGGATGATTTCTTGGGGATGGAAGATCCATTTGGGGAAGATGTTTTCCCAAAAAAATTCAGTCTCCATGCCTTGGGAGCAACTTCTCAATTCTATCCTTGCAGTTGCTTGAGGACAAGCAAAATTTGGGAGGGGAGGAATGTAATATTCCAAATTTCCTACAATAAATTGGAATATTAATTTTTGTTATTTTCACTTATGAGTTGAATAGTTGGGTGAGGAGGCCTAAAAACAATAAAAACATGGATTAAATCCCTATTATTAAGAAAATGGATCAGCAATGGAACTATATTTGACACCCTCATGTGTGAAAGGAGACATTTGCAAAGATGTTGGGTCAAGTTTGACCAAGTCAAACAACGCAGAGATATGAGGTGGAAAGCATCTTGTGGGACAGCGCAGAGAAAAAGGAGGGAAGTTTCCTTGATGGAGGAAACCATAAAGAGTGGGACCCATGGAGAGGGATCTCTCATGTGTTTAAAAGGAGGACCAGATAGCTTTTGTTTCTCATGCATATTATTATTGATTTTGTGTCTTCTTAGACTATTTGCAGTCCCAACTGTTTAGCTGAGTTGCTGTGCTACTTAGCACAAGGATTTCTTGTTTAGGAATCCTTCTCCTTTCTAGAGAAGCCTCTTGAAGGAGTTTTGCAAATTTACCTCACATCCAGGCTTGAGGCCAAGCATCCTCCTCCAGGACAGCGTTATTTCTGCAGCAGAATAATGTTGTGTTGCAGGGTGTTGCAGTGAGGGATCACAACACCTCTTCCATCACTTTTTTTTAGAGGAGGAGTCTCTCTTCCATTTCGGAGATCATTTTGGAAGCCATTGGAGCTTATTGCAGATCTTGGAATCGGGCCAACTCATTCCCTTACCCCTACAACACAGTTTTCTTCAGTAACTACGTTATTTTCATTGAGTAGTTGTTGTGGGGTTTTGCAGTGTTGATTGGAGGGTGAGGTCTTCCGTGTTAGGATCAACCTTCCACATGAGAGATCCATTGGAGGAGATATTGACATCAGATGCAACATATTCAATATTCTCCATCCAGTTCCATTTTCTGAGTTGCAGCTGCTACACTGCAACTCCAACATTTTTCCATTTTTGTATATTCCAGCCAATCCTTCTCAGGATCGTTGTATTATTTCTTCTAGGGGTTGAGAGCTTGCTCCCCCTTATTTATTTAGCCATATATTGTCATATCTTTCTGTTATTCTGTAATATGGAGTAGTGCCTCTTATAAACTGCATCCTCTTAGCCTGCAGAAATACATGTGTAGCAGTGTGCTTCTATTTTCATGTAGATGTCCCTTTTGAGGTTGCATTGCTTTTCTTGAGTGACTCTTTCCTCAAGGATTTTTATATCATTGCTTCTATAATACATATTTTTTGGCTATCTATATATTCATATGTCCACGCTTAATAAAATAACTTTTTTATTCAAGCCCTTTCTCATTCATTGTTGTAGCCCCTTCATTGGGCACTTTCTGAAGACAACTAGGTGTGGGACATCTGTTTAACCCACCTAGAAGGATTTATTTGGAACCTCCTCTTGGATTTAGGACTTAGATAAATTTATCTAAGGGATCCAGGTCCTAGTTTCAAATCCTGTAGCAGCCATTGCTGGAAAATGTGTTTTCCAGTCCTGCCATGCTAGCTGTTCTAGATTTGGAATATTACAGTCCAAAACTTTTCCACCTCACATAAAACAGAAATACATTGAGCTGCTAAAATAATTTAAAGATGTGTTTGCATGGGGATATGAGGACTTGAAGTCCTATTACACAAACATTATTCAACATAACATTTCTCTTAAGGAAAACCAAAAACCATTCAAGCAGAAATTGAGAAGAATAAACCCCATCCCAGTGCCTCTAGGTGAGAAGGAAATAAAGAAGATTTATGATGCAGGAATCATAGTCCCACTCAGGTACTCATAATGTTTTTCTAACCTTGTGTCGGTAAGAAAGAAAACTGTGGAGATTAGGATATGCATAGACTTTAGAAACTTAAACAAGGCCTCTATGAAAGACAACTACCCTTTACCTAATATGGATCATATACTGAAAAGGGTGGTAGGATGTATCATATAATGAAAAGGGTGGTAGGCTCTAAAATAATATCATTGCTTGATGGTTTCTCAGGTTACAATCAGGTGCTAGTACTTTCAAGTGATCAACACAAAACTGCTTTCACAACACCTTGGGGCACCTTCATGTATGTCAAAATGCCTTTTGGGTTGATGAATGCGCGGGATACTTTTCAAAGAGCCATGAACATATATTTTTCCAAAGACATAGGTTACTTCATTATGATATACCTTCATGACATCACTGTCTATTCTAAAACTGATGAAGAACACCTAGTTCACCTAAGAAAGGTCTTTGAAAAGTGTAGGAAGTATGGCCTATCTTTAAATCCTAGGAAAAGTATGTTTGGTCTTCAAGAAGGAAAATTCTTAGGCCACATCATATATAAAGAAGGGATTAAGATAGACCCAAAAATTATATTGGGTATATTGTAGATCATCCACCCTAGAAACATTAAAGAACTGCAATCTTTCATTTGAAAGATCAACTTCCTAAGAAGGTTCATACCAAACCTTGGAGAACTCCTAAGAAATATCCCAAACATGATGAAAAGAGAAGTAGGATTCAAGTGGACCACGGAAGCCAAAAAATCCTTTGAACTGGTGAAAAAATCACTTACCTAAACACCAATTCTAATCATACCTAACTTTACCAAGGATTTCTTCATCTTCTCGTTTGCATCAGAACAAACTATTGTTGCAGTATTGCTACAAAATAACATGATGGGACAAGAACAATCCATAGATTTCTTTAGAAAGGCATTGAGAGATGCACCTCTGAAATATACTATCATGGAGAAACAAGCCTTTTCCCTAATCAAAGCCTTAAAAGATTTCAGAGTTTACATCTTGCACTCACATATCATTGCTTTTGTTCCACACACAGTTGTCAAGGACATACCAAATCAATATCCTAATGGTAAAAGGGGTAAGTGGATTGCTGTGATCTTAGAATATGATTTCGAAATCAGACCCACTAAACTGATTAAAGGACAAGGACTTTCCAAACTCATGGATGAAGCTAACTTTCAAGCACTAGACATAAACATGATGCATTCTTTGGATGAAGAAGAGGAACTCGAGACTCCACCTATTGAAGAAGAATTTTTGAACTCAATCTAGTATGCTGATATATTGTATGTGCTTTTTAATCTTAATGCTCCTCCTGCTTTGTAAAAAAAAAAGCTATATTCTTGAAACTAAAGGCTGTAAATTTATACATTCTAGATAGAGTTTAGTATTTGAAAAATTCTTTTGGTATATTTCTTAAATGTTTACTTGAAGATGATGCAGATAGAATCATGCATGAGTTTCATGAAGGAGAGTGTGGGGGTCATCTCTATTTGAAAACCATTGCCAAAAAAATCCTTAGAGTTGGTTACTATTGGCCCACTCTTTAGCCTGACATACATAAGCTAGTTGCAACTTTGCATAAATGCCAAATATTTGACGGGAAAAGAAAGATTTTGCCTTTACATTTGCATCCTATCAGTGTTGAAACTCCTTTTCAACAATGGGGTTTAGATTTCATTGGCGAAATCCACACTGCCTCATATTCCCAACACAAATGGATCCTTACTGCAACTAAAAAATTTCACCAAATGGATAGAAGCCATCCCTTCAAGGAATTCCAATGACTTAGTCATCATCAAATTCCTTGAAACCAACATCTTGTCCATATTTGTATGTCCTAAAAATATCATCATCGATAATGCTATTGCATTAAAGTCCAAGGGAATGGTGGACTTTTGCTACAAGTATCACATCACACTAGAGCATTCTACAACTTATTATCCTCAAGGTAATGGGCTGTCTAAGTCCTCTAACAAAAGTTTGGTGAACATCATCAAGAATTTGTTGGAAGAGGACAAAAAGTCATGGCATAGAAAATTAGTGCATGCATTATGAGTTGATATATTAACAAGCAAAAAATCTATTAACATGTCTCCCTATCAACTAGTGTATGGCATGGATGCAATTTTATCAACATCCTTAGGAGTTCCAGTAATGAAGCTTCTCTAAGAATTACAATCAAAGGAGAATGAAATCCAAAGGAGGCTGAACCAAACCATTCATTTGTAGCAGTCAAGGGAAGAAGTTTACAAAAGAACACAAGTAGTGCAAGAGAGCATAAAGAATATCTTTGATAGAAGGACCAAAGCCAATGACTTCCAGATTGGAGACAAAGTGTTGAAGTGGGATTCAAGGAGAGAAGACAAAGGAAAGAATGGAAAGTTTGAAAATTTATGGAAGGGTCCTTACATCATCCATTCAATTATAGGTAACAATGCATTCTTTCTGCAAGAGCTAGATGGAACAGAGTTGTTTGGAGGTCCTGTCAATGGTAGGATGCTAAAGCATTATTTTGTTGAAATCCCTAGTTTGAATCTTTCATTCATTTTACATAACATTTCTTGATGAAATATTAGAAAAACGAAAACACAAAAACAAAGAAAAGAAGAAAAAGAGGGCAGGAAAAAAAATAAGAGGTACAACCCCATACCAAAAAGGAGTATTGCTGAAATTGTACAAGCCTAAATGCCACCACTGTTGAGAAAAGAAAGTCTTTTTCAGTCATCCAGCCTAATCATGATTGAACAAGTTTTAAATTTATGCTGATAGGTTAGTGAAAGAAGACTTATCAAAATAGTTAAGCTTGACTTGTCAGTAGGTTATATTAGGAAAAGATGTTGGTTCCCAAAGCATTAATATGAACCAAAGAAAATGAGAAGGGTGCATAACAAACTCCAAATTATTAGCCTTCAAGTTTTTAGTTTTTCTTGTACAAAAATAAAGTCTTTGTGCAGATTGTACAAAATGCCATAGCTCATGACAAATCAGATTGTTTAAACTTTGTTTGATCATGTTTTAAATTTCATGTTAGTAGGTTAGAGAATGAAAATCTGTCAAACAGCTTAACCTTGACAGATAAGTAGACTAGGTAGAGAATAAAAGAGTTCATAAGCCTAATATGAACTCTTGGATGACATAAGGGTATAAGTAGATAGTTTTTTATTCTTTCAAAAGAAAATAATGTCAAGGGTTTTCCAGTCCAAGTGCACCCAAAAGAAGAAAAAATGTTAGGCAAAATAAGATAGTTAGGTAGAACTAAGGTTGAAGAAATCATGTATTTTCAGACTTTTGAGATCACAGCTTAAAGAGAACATCAACAAATGAAGGAATAAGGATCTTCCAAGTACAAGTAAGGTACTAGTATTCAAAACTCAGAGATCTGAACTCTAAGGTCCTGGACACCTTCTGAAAAGGAGTATCCCTCCCCAAGTGGAGCCACTGTTAATCATTAGTAGTTTTAATTATCTGTAGATGACTAAATATTAGTTCTAGATTTCTAAAAATAACATTCTTTGAACATTGTGAGTTTTAAAAATTTCACTTCCTTCATTATCCTTATAGGAAAATTTTCACTATTCTATCAACCTTGCCATTTCATGGTCACCCTGCCACTCCTAAAAACTCCTTAAATGGATTTTGCCTCTCATCTCCATCCTTTTTTCCTACCTATGACCTCATTACTTTGTTTTTCCCTTTCCCATAACTCCACTTTACATCTATGGTTACCTATAAGCCTATTCCTTCCCATGTTCACCAGGTTCCTCAAGCATTGATGGTATCAAAACTATCTATGTAGGCTCTTTAGATAAAACAAGTACATTGGATTTTGGATCTTCAATACACCACTTTGTTAATACTGTGTTTTTACACTTGAAGACTCCAAGCCAATTTTCAGTCAAAGGCTAGGTCAAAGAATCCTCCCACTAGGTCAATTAAGGTTTCATATGTTCCAAGGTAAATCATTGATGTTTCAGACACTATTTTTCTTGGTCAGAATTTGGTTTATAGTTATTGGAATAATGAGACATGGTTACTCAAGAAAATATCTAAAGTTTTCCAAAGAAGAATACCTTATCAAATTCAAGTTCTACAAAAGGTAAATGAGAACTTTGACACTTCTGCAGGAATGTTATAATGCCTATCAGTAGAAACTTGGTAAGGTAGGAGGTCTACTCCTGAGTCAAGACAACTCACAACAGAGGAAAGAGAACCACTTGGTCTTGATGAAAACTATGGTTTTGAACTTAATGGACCAAGTAGAATGCCAAACAGTGATCAATTGTAGAATGGCTATGGGTGAGGTACACCAAAAAACCAAACATGAAGAAAAGCTTTCAGAGATTAATAGTGAAATAGGGAAAACGATGAGGTGAACTACGTAGAAATGAATGAACTTGAAAGGGCTATAGATAACTTAGAAGACAACACTGATGATTGTCTTAAAGCACTTTAGACACCTAAGGTTTTGGGAAAATGGCCAAAGAAGGTGAAAAGATGGTTTTAACTCTATGTTGCAGGCAAAGGAGTGTTGTGAATATGTTGCCTTATTTTTGAGTCCCAAAGGTGTCAAGAGCAATTTTTCATGCATCCATGACCAAAATAAGATGTCAAAATTCATCATTATATCAACCTGCATACAAACAATGAAAAAGGGTCTATAAAAAGGTGAAATGGTTAAGCTGAGTTTCATGGTGGGGATTACACATAAATTTGAAGAAACTGTTGTGTGGTTGAATCACCAAGGTGTCAAAATGAACTTTTTATGCCTCAAGGAACCAAAAGAGAGTCTAGTTTATCACTTCAGTCACCTGCAGAGAAAATAGTGTAAAAAGGTTAGTGAGAAGAGGTGAAATTTAAGTTGAAATGCATAATGGAAACCATAGAGGATTTTGAAGCTTCTATTATGTGTAATTATCACAAAATCATCAAATGAACTTGTCAACTCTCAACGAGCAAAAGGAAGAACCAAGTTAATGTATTCTGTCACCTACAAGCAAAGGAGCAAAGGATATCAATGAGAAAGGAAAGGTCAAGGTTTTTTAGTCACCTACAAAGAAAAGTGTTGAAAGACATTAAAAGGAGCCAAAAGGAGTCAACTTTATGACATAGTCAAACTTGTAAGAAAAATGTCAAAAGAGTTGGTGAGAAAAGAAAAATACTTGTGAACTTTAGAGAATGCGTTCCAAAAGGTTAAATCAAGATTTATTTTCCTATAAAGCTCATTTCACACTTTAAACTAATCATAATTGTCTTACTAAACCAGTGGAGCATTCAGGAGCGAAAAATTTGGGAGTTTCAAGTCAGAATTTGGCTAAGTATTATGGCTTTGCGCGCTCAGGTTGGCACTGCGCCCCTGGAAACCGGTGCTGTGTGTTTGAAATTTCATCCCTGTGTATTTTACATAAGCGCTATGCACCTGGGAGATGGCACTACATGCTTTTCTGACACTCGCAACCAATGTTCTCGTGGCACTGCGCACTCAGGTTTGGCGTTGTACGCCTGGCATAGGCACTGTGCCCTTGGCCAGGAGGGCCTCATGCACCCTGAAAACACTTAAACCATTTCAGAAACCCTCCAAGTCTCTACCAGGGGCCCTCCTAATAGATAAATAAGTAAGTGGATGTCATACACTCATCCTCAAAGCATTTTGATGGTTTGAAATTAAAATAAATTGAAAAACCTAAAGAGAAAACCCTAAATTTCATGCTTAAAACCACTGTCAGAAATTCACTCCCTCTTCCTATGAAGAGTATTAGTCAAAAAAAAGTTTGACATATCAGCAGGGGTTGTCATTAGGTTGTCTAGAGCCTCTCATTCAGCTTGATATACCTATACACTCACTCATATCATTCAACAACAAACTGCCATTCCATTACCCTCTTCCATATTAGTTCACATGAGTGCTAGGGTTTCAAAGGTAGAGTGGAGAAAACGTCAGAAAGAGAGGACAGTGGTAGTGAAGGAGAAGGCTAAATTCCAAGGAGGTAGGGTCACAAAGGTGGAAAAATCAATAGGTTTGAATCACTCAACACAATAGAGCTACATGAATCTCCCTTAAGTATTTATTTCTTCCAGCATGTAGGATGCTTTGATTTTTGTGAAAGGGTACAGTAGGTGCAAAACCACCCTGAGCTAACCATGCTTTTCATCATTAACTTGCATGAGAAACAAGTTAACCTTGTAGGAGTAACCTTTTAGATGTCTGCTGATGATATTGCCAATATCACTGGGATACCAAATGTAGGGGAGAAATAGTTCAAACAGGAGAATCTTGACATGAGCTATTATGAGCCATATTTAAAGCCTAGTTACAAATACCACAATAAATACATCTTTCCTTTCTCGAATTTGCTGGAGAGATATGCACCTATGATGAGGATGATTATGAAGTATTTTACATGTGAGGGAAGGTTCTCCAGGCTTTATTCCTATCACATTATGTTGCTTATTCACTTTACTAGGGCTAGGATGTTGCACCTACCCTATTACCTCTACAGAATCATTAACAAAATGTCTTATATTGTACAGAAGAGATACTATCCTCAGTAGATGCAAAGCCTCTTTCACCACTCTCTTATCAAAATGGTTGTTTTGCATCAATTGCAGCTGAAGGGTATTCCATGGAAGGTTTTCATTGATCATGAGGTTTTCACCAATCCACAAGGCCAACAACACCAAGATTCCCCTTCATCTTCTCATCCTCCCATTCCATCACCATCTACTCACATTCCTTCACCTAGGGATAATGACCCTCCTTCACCACCATCTCACAATCCCTCACCATCATCTCATGATACTAATGCATCAAACAATGAGGAAGGTGACAATGAGAAATCAAGAAATGAAGAAGAAGGAAATGAGGAGGCAGAGGTTAATGAGGCGGAGATCAGCAGTAATGAGGTTGGCGGTGATAAAGCAGAGAGAAACAATGATGATGGAAATAGGTCAGAAAGAAATGATGAATCAAGCAAGCAAGAAGATGGAAATGAGGAGGCAGATATCAGTGAGAAAAATATAAATGAAGAGGATGAAAATGAGTCTACAAATAGTGAGGCACTTAGCAATGGTGATAAGAGAAGTAAATAAGGAAATAGTGAAGCACGAAGAAATGAAGAAGAAAGCAATGCAGAAGGCAGTGAGGAAAAGAGCCATGAAGAAAGCAACAAGGAAGAGGGAAATGATATCATTGAGGATGATGTTAGTGATAAAATAGAGAGCATAAGGCAAACTATAAAATCAGAGCTATCAGAGCTCAGAAAGAGGCTGCAAAATTCAAGGCTAAGCTAGATGAGGCCTTGGATAGATATGGGAACAATGATGATGAGGAAGAAGAACTTCCTAGGAGGAGGCCAAGGACAATTGGCTTAAAAAAGGCCTTAGCCAAGGAGAAAGAGAAAGAGGTAGCCTTGGCAGAGCAGCTCACTCCAATTGAGCTACTTACCATGGAAATTGACTATGATTGGGAACCTTGGATTGAGAGGGCAAGCATACACTTAGAGGGTTTGTTGGAGAAAACCAAGAGGGACCTTGACCTCCAAAAGAAGATGGCAAGGAATTATGCCTTTAGAAACAAGATAGAAATGGCCAAGCTCAAAAGGGCTCTTGCAAATATTCAAGCCCTAAAGGAGGTAAAAGGCATAGAAAACGTTGAAATCCTTGCTGATGCTTCCCTATAGGCATCGTAAACATAATTAGCAAGGTAAATCCAAATTTTGGCACAATTTTGGAGTTTTTCGATTTTTGACTATTTGCACTGACCTATTTTTTGGGGAACTCTTTTGAGGAATGGATTAAATTTTTGGAATCCTTAGGCCATGCACATCATCCAAAAAAAAATTCAGATCATTTGAAGCAAAACTAGTACTCCAACAGTGCCAAAAACACCAAAAATATCACCTTTCTACGCTATTTTCACAGTTGGCACTGCACCCTAAGTAGTCTTCAGAGATTTAAATTTTGAGTAGGTAAATGAAGTCCAATCATAAAACTAAAGGCATTTTTGGAAATTATACGAGACAAGCTTTCCAATGAGCTATTATGGAGCTCATTTGGACACTTGGAAGCTCTGCAAACCATGGTTACAAAACATGGAATTTTTCGGGTGCAGGTGCTACGCCCTTGGACCTTGGTGTTGCGCCCTTGTCTACAAAGTCAACAAAAGACACAAATTTATTGAAAAAGGATATTTTTGAGGAATTTTAAGGCAAATCACTCCTAGTTAGCTTAGAATTTATGTTTGAAGTTATTTTTCATTTATTAAGTTAGATATTTTGTGCCTTGGGCCTTGCATGGTCTCTTTGGACAAAAATGGAATTTATAATGTATTAATGACATTTTGGAAACCCTAGTTAGGGTTTTTCTCCTCCTTGATAGTTAAATATTGCATTGAGGCCTCATTGTACATGTTGGTTGATTATTGAGAAGAATATCATAAACTTGAAGGTTGAGGAGAAATTGGCTTTGGAATTTGTAGATGTCTTGATTTGCATGATAATGGAACAAGCTCACTTGCAGGATTCATAAACATAGTTAATGGTGATGCCTTTATTATTTAGTACTTGTTTTCTTATTTTATCATTTTTTTTCATCTTTCTCGTGCATTAGGACAAAAAATTTAGGCTAAGAAATGTTTTTTAGAGGCACCTTAGCTCTGTTTGCTTCTATTGCTTGTATGTTTTCCTTTACTATGTCAGATTAGAGAATTCTTAAATGATCTCTAGTTCCACTTATGCTTTTTTATCTTAAGAATTATTTAATGGAGCCAATGTCAAAGTATTTTATGGTTATCCATGCTCTTTTATGTAACTTAAACACTGTTTTTGAGATCTTTGCTTTGAAGTATTGCTAATTAGGGTTTAGCTGAAGAGGTTTATGGTTTTCCATACCCTTCTTTTCATATTAAATGGTTTCTTTGAAGGTCTTTGTAGTTTTATTAAGGAAATTAGGAGTTCCCTACTCTTTGATTATTACTATATGTTGTCTTATATTTTTTCTTTGCCTGAAGGTGAAATCACTAGGAGACTTACAAGTTTCTTGCCCCCTATGGTTCACTGGATTGTTGTCTTAATGTTTACTTGCTAGGGTTTGGTCAAAGAAGTTATTGGTATGCATTATTCTTTGGTTATTTATTTATGCATAGTGATATTAAATTCCATTCTTGCTAAAGTATTTGTCAAAGGATTCTTAACTACCGTTTTCACCTACTATGTTCACAAGTTAATGTTCACTTCACTCACATAAGCTTTTAGATCCATTTGGATTTGTTAGATTTTCCTTGTGATATACCCTTGACCTATTGTTTTACTTCTCAAGACATTTTGGAGACTCCATAGCCAAATGTTTTAAGCCTTTCTCACTCTATCTATTATTCTTGAAAAACTACCCAACCAAACAAAGAAACAAACGAACCCTATCACTATAACTAGCCTAAAATCAAAACCCTAAAATCAACTAAGCCACATCCTTTACACAAACATAGAGAGAGCCCTCCCTGAGTCCAGGAAGGCTAGGTCCTAGGACTCCAAAGACTGGTTTGATGTTACCTTTGTACATTTTGTGTTGCCAATTTGAAAAATTACGTGGACCTAACATAATGGCGACTCCACTAGGGACTCTAAGTAAGTAACAACCTAAAATTTCTTAAGAACTCTCAAACCCATGTCAAACTTAGAAAGTCAAGTATTATCCAAGAGTAGTATCTAATTGATTCACCATAGTAGCAAAATTATGCCTCAACTGGAAAACACCCATTGAAAATATTAGTGTTACATAAAGAAACTCAAAAACTCCAAAACATCTCTAGATTGGTTTTTAAATTGTTGATGGTGGAAAACAAGTAGATCCTCAAAAAAATTACATCATCCACCTAGTGACTCCACTGGCCTTCAGTAGCCCTTTTGACCCCACTATTTCTCACAGAAGTCTAAAACCCAGTCACTCTTTGTGTGAACTTAGTACCCTTGCAAACAGGTATGTTTTCAAGACACTCCTAAACCTTCAATCACTCTGCATTATTGGGTCTAAAATCTAGCTTCAAAAAGGATAAACACCATATCTCACCCTGACCCAAACCCTCCTATCATAGTTGATGATCCAGAAAGAATTTTGTGGAAAACATCTAGGATGGAAGATTCAACCCCTGTTAGGACAATTCAGAAAGAAATTTTTTTCCCTAAAAATCTCACAGCCTTGCAGGATCCCCAATTTAACTTACACCACAGAAGAAACCTTTTTCGAACTAAGTATAAAAGTGGGATAGACAAGACAGACCTTGAGCCTATATATCTGCAACAAATTCCTAGTAGGGAAGCCTCTCCTTCCACTCCTCCTGATTTTCAGCTTCTCCAAAACTTTGGCTATTTTCATTCCAAGTCTTCCCAATCTCAACTTGCTAGTCCAATTACCTCTACCACCTAAATTCACACATCCATTGTGCAAACCACTCCATTTCATCCTCCACCTCCTCTCACAAACCCCCATCTAACAAATAATCTTTGGGTTCCTTTACCTTCAATCATGGCAACATGGTTCGCCCCATTGGTACTATCCCAACCTTTAATGTATATGCATCAAGACTACCAATCTAAAATCCCTTACTTTACTAGAGCTGACTCTACCCTTTCCCAACAGCAAGTAGATAGGATGAATGATGCATTTGAATACCAAGATATAGAAGAGGAAACCATAAAAATGAGAATGTTTTCCCAAACAACATTCATGGCCTTCCTTCCCTTTACCAAATATTCATAAACAAATGGGAGATTAAGAAAAATCCTCTTCAAATCCTCTCAGAGTATAGTAACGTTAAGACAAATTTTGGGGAAAGTGTCTAATACTACTGCACTAGGTTCAATACTATATACAATGCACTCCCACCTCACATGATACCCCCACAAGGCCTAGCCTTAGTAAAATTTCTAGAGGGATTTGATCCAGACATGGTCTACCAATTGAGAGAAAGAGGTCCCCTAACTTTAGAAGACATGCAAAGGGGAGATGTGAGTGTAGAAGCCAATCTAATTGAGAATAGGGCTAGGATGAGGACAAAAAAAAAAGTTACATACAAAGAGGAAACTATTGCTTCCACATCTGATGCTGAAATTGAAAATCTAGTTAGGGTAATGGAAAGGATGATGGAGAAAATAATTTTGAATGAGAGAACAACCCCTAGGGAAAACCAAGAAAATCCTAAAAACAAAAATAGAAACCAAAACTTTAGAAGAGACTCTCCTCAAAATAGACAAAGAGATAATGACTAGAAAATCAAACCTCCTTTCCAAGAAAACTATGTAGAGGAAGAGGAAAGAGAGACTGAAGAGTAGGAAGAAAACCATGTAAATCTGATAGGCTTTGATAATGAGGGTGATATTTTTCTCATAGAAGAAGAGGAAATTCTATTCTCTTCAAGCCAAACTGATAGAACATATGAGGATTTTGAAGAGTACAAGTTAGGATTTGAAAATGCCATCATGGAGGTTCATAGGCAGTATGAACTTAGGAGTAATAAAACCCAAGATGCTTCCAAGAAAAACAAATTATAAACTTCTATTAGAAAGACCCCTAAAGAATCCTTAAGAAGACAACATAAAACACCAACATAATGGCTAATACTCCTAATCAAAACAAAGAAAAAACTAGCCAACATAATGGTAACCCAAGCTGCCCTTGTACATCAACTAGTGGCCCTAGAAAAACTACTCTAACTGACATTCCTAACAAAAATCAGCAAACCAAAGTAGCTGAAAAGACTATGTGTGATAAAAATGATGTAAATATAGCAAGAACACTAGCACCATTCAGTTTTGAGGGTGATATTGCGAAGATAAAGATAGCCATACCACTTACTGTACTAGTAACTCAGGATGTATATAGATCCCAAGTTTTGAAAGCTTTGAACATAGGAAATCACACCGACACTCTAAATTCAACTGATGAAAAGAAAAATTTGTTGTTTGGACCTAAGGTAGAGGGAAAATATGAATAAGGAGCTATCCAAAAATAAATTTTGTGTGTGGATTGTCCAAAATGCCATAGCCCATGACAAATCAGATTGTTTAAACTTGGTTTGATCATGTTTTAAATTTCATGTTAGTAGGCTAGAGAATGAAAATTTGTCAAACAGCTTAACCTTGACAGATAAGTAGACTAGGTAGAGAATAAAATAGTGCATAAGCCTAATATGAACTCTTGGATGACATAAGGGTACAAGTAGATAGTTTTTTATGCTTTCAAAACAAAGGAATTTCAAGGGGTTTCCAGTCCAAGTGCACCCAAAATAAGAAAAAATGTTAGGAAAAATGAGATGGGTAGGTAGAACTAAGGTTGAATAAATCATGTCTTTTCAGAATTTTGAGATCACAGCTTCAAGAGAACATCAAAAAATGAAGGAAGAGGGATCTGCCAAGTACAAGTAAGGTACTAGTCTTCAAAACTTAGAGACTTGAACTCTGAGGTCCTCGACACATCCTGAAAAAGGAGCTGCCCTCCCCAAGTGGAGCCACTGTTAGTCATCAATATTTTTCCATTATATGTACATGACTAAATATTCGGTCTAGATTTCTAAAACCAACATTCTTTGGACATTGTGAGATTTAGAAATCTCACTGCCTTCATTATCATTATAGGAATTTTTTCACTATTCTATCAACCTCGCCATTTCATGGTCACCCTGCCACTCTTAGAAACTCCTTAAATGGTTTTGCCTCTCATCTCCATCCTTTTTTCCTACCTATGACCTCATTACTCTATTTTTTCCCTTGCCCATAACTCCACTTTACATCTAGGGTTACCTATAAGCCTATTCCTTCCCATGTTCACCAGGTTCCTCAAGCATTGATGGTCACAAAACTATATCTATAGGCTCTTTAGATAAATCAAGTACATTGGATTTTGGATCTTCATACACCACTTTGTCAAAACTTTGTTTTTACACTTGAAGACTCCAAGCCAATTTTCAGTCAAAGGCTAGGTCAAAGAATCCTCCCACTAGGTCAATTAGGGTTTCAAATGTTCCAAGGTAAATCATTGATGTTTCAGACACTATTTTTTCTTTGTTAGAATTTGGTTCAGAGGTATTGGAATAATGAGACATGGTTACTCAAGAAAAGATCTAAAGGTTTCCAAAGAAGACTACCTTATAAAATTCAAGTTCTGCAAAAGGTAAATGTGAACTTTGACACTTCTGCAGGAGTGTTAAAATTTCTATCAGTAGAATTCCCCCTTATACTATTTCTTCTCCTACTTCCTCTGGCTTAGGCATTGCCAGATCAGGGAAGAGGCTGAGGCAGAGAGGATAAAACATCGTGTCGGATCAAGGGCCATGGATTTCCTGCGCGCCTTCCCTGTGGATCGATGGTTTCCCTTGAAGAGGGGGAGGGGGGGAGATCCTTGCAGGTGTGATCATACCAGTTTAAATGCTCTAGATCCCATCAGAACTCCACAATTAAGCGTGCTCGGGCTAGAGTAGTACTAGAATGGGTGATGTAAAAATTTGAATAATTTTTTGACTTATTCACTGAGATTATCCTGATTACACACTATTTAATCTTCATGCATAGTACATAACCTCTTCTACAATTGATCATCAATATGCGAAAATAGAAATCAGTCGCATGCACTCATTAAAACATAATCAAGCACACATATAAACACAGGATGTAATGGGGAAAGAAATAGCTGAAAACCCCCAACTATCTGTATAGTATAATGATGGATAACATGTAACAATACATAGCACAATACTCCTCACAAGTACTCAGTACTATCTCCAAAAAGTTGCACACAAACTATATGAGATTTGAACAAGTCCTGGGTTCAAATCTCCTCCACAAGTCTGCCTGCCTCTACTGCGCAATCCAAGTGAGTAATGAATGAGATCCAAGTTCGAATCCCACTAGCTCCAACTGCGCAATCCTCATTGGCAATCTCCATCAATGTGTGTGCAAATCTCATGCACAATCATGGTCACAAATGATAGTCACACTCACCCTTTCACCCACCTCTAACACTGGTCTCCACTGAACTGTCCATGCATTGCAGTTAACTGATGTGTTCTTTAGTTGATTTATGAGTTAATAATTAGTGAATTAATTAATAATTAATTCACACCCCTCATCACTAGTGTATTTTTCAGTTAGACTAAATACAACTAGTTCAACTAAGTTAAACAGAACACAACTCCACCAACTGTCTCATCAACTCCACCAAACTCTGCCACATGAGTTCTAACTGAAGTCAACCATGCAATAGCTCAACTAACCCATAGGAATAGCGTAATTCCTTCTGTCAGCTGCATGTGCCACATCCAAGCATCAAACTGAAGTGCTCCAAGAGGATAAGATAATGTTTATAGTCTAAATATTATTAAGGGTTAATAATATTTGACTGTTCTATTTTTAGCCCGGCAATCTAAAAATAGAAACCGCCCAATGTCTAAAAATAGAGGTCCATCTATTTTTACCAACTCAACCAATCATCCATAAATAGCATCCTGCAACTCATAGACCGTGATCCTTATGTCTAAAAATAGACATAGTCTAAAAATAGACTTTGCGCCAAAAATAGCCTGCGGGCCCACTTAGTGAAGGCGACTTCATTTCACTAAGCTCCATCATCTTGTTGCATTTTCAACACTCCCTCTCAACAATATATGGATTATGTACAACCCCTATCCTACCCCTGTGGTATTCAAATTTTCTCCTGGTGAGCACCTTCATCAAGATGTCAGCATCCTGATCCTCCGTGGGAATATATGAAAGTAACATGATTCTCCGCTGCACACAATCTCTGATATGATGGTACTTGATGTCGATGTGTTTGGATCTATCATGAAATACTGGATTATCCGAGAGATTAATGCAACTCTGATTATCACAATAAATCACAGTAGGCTCCAAGTGTGACCTGAACAACCCGACCAGAATCTTCCTCATCCATATGGCCTCGCATGGAGCCAAGCTTGCTGCCATATACTCAACCTCTGCTGAATTGAGTGCCACCGATCTCTGCTTCCTGCTGTACCAAGAAACTGTTTTCGACTCGATACTGAAGATCCCTCTAGATGTGCTCTTTGTGTCTATTGGGCTCCCTGCCCAATCTGCATCCATGAAGCCACATAGCTTCACCTCATCCTCATGTCTGTACCACAAGCCATATCCCGATGTGCCTCTAAGATAACGCAATACATGCTTGCCTTCCTTCCAAAAGAGCATGGTAGGCTTAACCATAGATTGCGAAAGCTGGTTAATAGCATAGCATATATCGGGTCGTGTATTGACCAGATACATAAGTGACCCCACCAACTGTCGATAAACAGTGGCATCCACTACCTCCGCTGAAGTAGCATCCTCCTTCCTCCAACCTCCAGGAAGAGGAGTATCAACAGGCTTGCAGCCATGCATGTTGAACTTCTCCAGTATCTCCCGGGCATACTTACCCTGAGAAACAAATAGTCCATCATTGCGCTGCCAAATTTCCAATCCCAGGAAATAATGAAGGAGGCCCAAGTCCTTCATCTCAAACTCCTTTGCAAGATCATCCTTGCATGAGTGTATCAACAGCTCATCACCTGTCAAAATCAAATCATCTACATAAAGTACAATGATCAGCAACTTACCCTCCACCACAATCTGGTATAGGTTAGGATCTGCCTCACTCTTGGAGAATCCAAGTCCGGTGAAATAACTGTCTATCTGTGTGTACCAAGCATGAGGTGCTTGCTTCAACCCGTACAGTGCTCTCTTGAGTCTGCACACATGCGACTCACTGCTGAAGATCTCGAAACCTTCGGGCTGCTCTATGTACACCTCCTCCTCAATGACTCCGTTGAGGAACGCAGTCTTCACATCCATCTGATGAATGTGCCACCCCATCTGCGCTGAGAGAGCAAGAATCGTCCGTATGGAATAATACCTTGCGACAGGTGCAAAGGTCTCCTCATAATCGATCCCCTCTATCTGTGAGAAGCCTCGGGCAACAAATCTTGCCTTGTACTTCTCCACACTCCCGTCAGCTGCCTGCTTCACTTTTTAGATCCATCTCGAACCCACCACTGATTTCCCTTCCGGCCTTGGGACAATCTCCCATGCACTGTTTCTGACAATCGAATCATACTCTTCCACCATGGCATCTACCCATGCGGGGTCCTCCACAGCTTCCTCGAAAGAGGATGGCTCCGTCACGACACATTTGCTCACAAGAGCCATGTATCCAGTGTACCGATCCGGTGACTGTCTCTGTCTGCGCTGTGCTGTAGGTGGTCCTACAATCTTCTCTGCATCTTGAGCCAGTCGCTCAGCTTCTGTAGTGCGCTTGCGCCCTCTGATGGTTGGCGCTGCATGAGTGGTCTCTTCCACTCCATGATCTTCCTCTTGTGGCTGATCCACATCTGGAAGCTCATCCTTAGGAACTAATAGCTCCTCATCTGCATGCAAGTGTGGCTCCCTCTCAAGCAAACACTTCATGGATTTCTCCTCCTAAAATTTGATATCCCGTCGCACAACAGTCCTGCGACTATCTGGCAAGTACACATGATAGTTGTGGGGTGTATCAGTGTACCCCACAAATATCCCAACCTCTGCGGTCGGATCTAGCTTCTTCCTGGCATCCTTCGTCACATTCATGTAGACAGGTGAACCAAAAATCCTCAAATGGTAAATATCAGGTCTCTTACAAGAAAACGCCTCCTCCGGTGTACTCATGCCAAGTATCTTGTGAGGACAATGGTTCTGCACATATACTGTAGTATTGCATGCTTCCGCCCACAAGTGAAGGGGTAGGCCCTGATCATGCAACATCACCCGTGCAGCACCCACGATCGTTATGTTCTTCTGCTCAGCAACCCCATTCTGCTGTGGGTTATGAGGTGCAATGAGCTCTCTCTGAATCCCTTCTGCGCTGCAAAAGTCCTTGAATTCAGCAGAGATGAATTCACCACCATTTTCACTCCTAAGAGCCTTCACATGCTTCCTCGATTCCTTCTCAACCAGCGCCTTGAACTCACAGAACTTTGAGTATGTCTCACTCTTCTTCTACATGAAGAAGATCCAGCACTTCCGAGAAAAATCATCAACAAATATCACATAGTACTTGTGCTTTGCTGTCGAAGCTACTGAGAAAGGTCCACACACGTCTGTGTGAATTCTCTCAAGGATCGTCACGGTGCGACTATCCTTCTCGTGAAAGGTGGCTTTCACAAATTTTCCCAAGGTACACCCCTTGCACTGATCTGACTGCGCAAGAGTGCCCTTAGGAAGCCCAGTAGAAATCTGCTGCAGTATCTTCAAATCTCCATGGTGAAGGTGGCCCAATCTCTGGTGCCACAGCTCGCCATCATCCCGGCTCACCACTCCGTCCGCCTTGCATGCCATTGCTGTGCAGCCATCCACTTGCAACTGATAAAGGTTCTTGACTCGAACCCCTATCTTCCGAGTTTCTCCAGTAGTCTTACTGCGCAGGAAAGCCTTTCCTTCGTTGAAGACAACATCATACCCCTTGTCTTCCAACATCGCCACAGAGATCAGATTCTTCTTCAATCCTGGAACATGCATCACTTCCTTCAATACGAAGGGTTTACCAGACTCCCTCTCAAAGGAAATGGTACCGATACCGGTCGCACTGTATCTGCCATCATCGCCCATATCGATGTGCACTCCAAGATCTTTCTCATCCAGATCTGAAAACAGATCTCGATCTCCAGTCATGTGAAAAGATGCACCACTGTCCAAGAACCATACTGATCCCATCACACTTGAGACCAAGCATGTGATTAGTGAAAAATCCAGCTCAAACTGCGAGGCTAAGGCCTCTCCCACTGCAGATCCAGCAGCTTGCTTATTTTTCTTCTTCTGCGGACAATTTGTGGCATAATGTCTGTGCTGGTGACAGTGAAAACACTTCACCTTAGACATGTCCTGCTTCTTGCCTTTCGCACCAGAATGAGAATCTTTCTTGCTCTTCCCCTTTTTTGCTTTGGTAGCCAAAGCGCAATTTTCTTCATCAGATGCCTTTGATGAAGATCCGTCCCTGGTATTCTGCCTTATCTCCTCTTGCACAAGATCCGACCAAAGTCACTCCCATCCTGGCACTTTCTCTCGACCATTGACAGAATCCTGATAGGCATGCCAACTCTTCGGAAGACCAAGGAGAGCCAAGCTCACCAATTCCTCATCATCAACAATCACCCCCACATTTCCCAGCTCATCCTTGCATTGGATGAACTTCGTGAGGTACTTGGGCATACTGTCACCTTTCTCCATCTTTATGTGTCTGAGTTTATCCTTGAGAACCAACTTCCTCTGGTCACTCTTGCTCTGGAATAAATATGTCAACGCTTTCCACATCAAGTATGGAGAAGCTTTTCCATGCATGCTGGATACAATGTGATCCTTCACGCCCTCCAACAGAATCCTTCGACATTTCGCCATATTCTTTTGCCAAGCCTCAACTTGAGCAGCATCAGTAGGCTTTGGGACCTCAGCCTCTATGAACTCCTTCAGCCCGTTATCATCTAATACCACCTCCATTCTGTCCTTCCATGCAACATAATTGGAACTGCCCTCAAGGGCATATTCCAGTCACAAACCATTGAAAGACATTTCAACTCTAGCACCAAGAAAGCCACTGCAAATTCGAATTCCAAATTCTGCTGCAAATTCGAATTCCAAGCTCAAAACTCAGCTGCTTCTGGATCTGTGAGAATAAATTATTTCTAGCATAGAGATCGACTGTAGGGGAATTTACTGGATATATCACCTTTCAAAGAAAGGATGGATCCAGAGGCTACCTGGCCCGATACAGAATCTGTCTACCGAAATAATTGTAATCACTGTAATAGATCCGATGATCAATTTCGCTCTAATACCATGTAAAAATTTGAATAATTTGCTGATTTATTCACCGAGATTATCCTGATTACACACTATTTAAGCTTCATGCATAATACATAACCTCTTCTACAATTGATCATCAATATGCGGAAATAGAAAGCAGTCGCATGCACTCATTAAAACATAATCAAGCACACATATCAACACAGGATGTAATGGGGAAATCAATAGCTGAAAACCCCCAACTATCTATATAGTATAATGATGGATAACATGTAACAATACATAGCACAATACTCCTCACAAGTACTCAGTACTATCTCCAAAAATTTACACACAAACTATATGAGATTTGAACAAGTCATGGGTTCAAATCTCCTCCACAAGTCTGCCTGCCTCTACTACGCAATCCAAGTGAGTAATGAATGAGATCCAAGTTAGAATCCCACTAGCTCCAACTGCGCAATCCTCATTGGCAATCTCCATCAATGTGTGTGCAAATCTCATGCACAATCATGGTCACAACTGATAGTCAATCACACCCTTTCACCCACCTCTAACACTGGTCTCCACTGAATTATCCATGCATTGCAGTTAACTGATGTGTTATTTAGTTGATTTATGAGTTAATAATTAGTGAATTAATTAATAATTAATTCACACCACTCATCACTAGTGTATTTTTCAGTTAGACTAAATACAACTAGTTCAACTAAGTTAAACAAAACACAACTCCACCAACTGTCTCATCAACTCCACCAAACTCTGCCACATGAGTTCTAACTGAAGTCAACCATGCAATAGCTCAACTAACCCTGAGGAAAAGCGTATTTCCTTCTGTCAGCTGCATGTGCCACATCCAAGCATCAAACTGAAGTGCTCCAAGAGGATAAGATAATGTTTATAGTCTAAATATTATTAAGGGTTAATAATATTTGACTGTTTTATTTTTAGCCCGGTAGTCTAAAAATAGAAACTGCCCAATGTCTAAAAATAGAGGTCCATCTATTTTTACCAACTCAACCAATCATCCATAATAGCATCCTGTAACTCATAGACCATGATCCATATGTCTAAAAATAGACATAGTCTAAAAATATACTTTGCGCCAAAAATAGTCTGCGGGCCCACTTAGTGAAGGCGACTTCATTTCACTAAGCTCCATCATCTTGTTGCATTTTCAACAGGTGATCTCCTGGGAAGTCCTACTGTTACACCCTTCCCCCTTCTTGTGTATGGCCTGGCGGTCTCCGTTGAAAAGGGGGAGGGGCCGAGATCCTTGTGTTGGGAAAAATACTGAGAGGGGGGGGGGGGTGAATCAGTATTTAGATCTGATTGATAACTTTTTAGTTTTTATTTCTCAAAAACCCATACGCTACTTTACTGAACTCAACTTGCGTATACACGCGGATATCCTTAACAAAAATTGCGTATTATCAGAGATCTCATTATGCAGATAATTCTTTACTTAGATCATTGCATCATTCATTCATTAGATGTTTAGTAAGAAGTAAACATGTGCAGTAAGAATAGAATAAATCATTACACATAAGCATCACACATGAACACCAGGATTTAAGGTGGAAACCCAATTCGGGAGAAAACCACCGCTGTCGTCGTCTCAATATTCAATATTTATTATAAATAAAACTGCTTACAACATTGTACTGGCGCAGACTCATACCAGCACGCAAGCACCCACCTGCAGAAGGCTACAACCTTCTCTCGTTTACCAGCCTCTCCTGGAAGGGAGCTACAACCCCCTGCTGTCATTTACTAGCCTCTCCTAGAAGGGAGCTACTACCCCCTGCTCTCATTTACCAGCAACCACTAGAAGGGAGCTACTACCACCTCACTGAAGGCTTCGACCCTCAGCACTACTGCAGACCACGTTTCATCAATTTTCATACTGGATCAAACAGCTTCAACACAACCCTTCACTAATCATCAACAAACATACTTCGCCCAATACTTCAAACAGAACAGTGAGACCACTGTAACCAAAATATCAGAAATAACCTAGACTTCAGAATAGATATGCAGATGTAAACTCAACCCTGAACATTTATTGAATCAAATATCATACGCTACTTCTCTTTACTGAAACCACGTGTATACGTGCTTCCCTGCTTACCAACTTGCGTATGCCTCTGTGCATAACATGGAATGCATACGCTACTTCTATTTACTGAAGACGTGTGTATACGCGCTTCTCTTCGTATCAACCTTCGTATACTTCTGAGAACTCTGAATTTTCAGAATGTGATCAAACTCAGATTCAGATCTGAGTTTGAGATTCAGATTCAGATTAAGCGGACTTGCGTATATACGCGCTTTTACTAAGACAAACTAGCGTATAGATCTATAAAAGATAAACTTTGCAGAACAGTCCAGATCTATAAACTTACCCAGATTTATTCAATTTCTTTATCTGACTTGCGCCAGGTCTTCATCATTTATTTTCCAGATCATCCTAGAGATTCATCATTTCTAGATCTAGAGATCATATCCATAGGTGCATCATAGATTCAGATCTATCAATTAAGAATAGAGTTCAACCATGCAGATATACTTCAGAGTGAAGTATTCATTAAAACCCAGACATATGCACACCTTGCACTATTATTCTCTTCTCCTTATATAGGTTTAGCCTTTATCAATACCATGAGTCAAAACCACTCAACCTCCGATGGTATTCTTGGACGGGATCAAATAGATAATCCAGTGCTCAATAATATGGGCCAATACCATGGTTATTTCCCCTGGTTTTATAAATTTAGAGCGCAAATAGGCATACGCTACTTGTCATGTACATTTCCGCATACATACGCTACTTCTCCTTTACAAACCCGCGTATGCTTTGTGACATATCATATTTATCATCTCTCTGGCACTTACTGAAATTTATTTCTCTGCTACTTCTGAGCTGTTTGTAGATACATCAGATTTACATCATTAATAAACTCATCAAGTCAGTTTCCATCAAGGAAAACTTCATCAAGTATGTTGCCATCAAGGACAACACATTGCATCATATTGCCAACAATCTCCCCCTTTGGACTTGATGGCAACCATGATGGTGTTTGATCATCACAACAGATAGATACAAAACACCATGATATTCTCCCCCTATTCAAACACCATGATACTCTCCCCCTATTCAAACACCATGATACTCTCCCCCTTTGACATCAAGGGCAAAGGGCGGATCAAAACCAAAACAAGGTTTTTCTTCTCATGTAGAAAGAAGAGCTCTGTAGATCTGATGTGCACTGAAGTTACCATGCTCCCCCTTAGTTCATGCTGAATCTTCAAACATTTTTTTTTTTCAATGAAGTACATGACCCTATGACCTTTCCTATCACCAGGGACTCATACTTACATCAATGATCCAACCAAGTGGATTTACATATGTGACTCAAGTATGCAACCAAGTGGGTTTACACATTTTGACTCAACTACCCAACCAAGTGGGTTTACAAATTTGATCAAGTCCTTTCATGACTGAAAAATACAATTTTACATCATAGGTCTCAACATGACCTTTTCATCAAATTACAACAATGACCTTTTGTAAAAAATACCAAAAAGACCTCAAGAGAGAGATCATATTTCAGAACCATCATAATGCCAACAATGCATTATTCTCAGCAAGGCTAATGCTCTCCCTGAACCTGTACACCTGTTCTTGAGCCATTTCACTCCTTCGTCTCCCCCTTAGCTTGTGCATCCTGAACACTTTCAAGAGAAAATCATCAAGGCATCTTCATCAAATATTAGAGAATGAAACATAAATATCAGAGATGAAACATCACCAGAGATACCCAACAGCACCATAGCTGTGCTGAAGAATGCTGACCCAGAAAAATTTGTCAGCAACCACCCATACACGGTTTTCTTTGTATAAACTCGCGTATATATGCGACTGTCTTTCAGGAAATCTGCGTATCCAATTTAATCTTCTGCATTTAAGCAGATCTGATCTTCTGCATGGCAGAGACTACTCCCAGCTTCTGTCTGAGATATTTGAATGCTTCCCTGGGTAGAGGTTTGGTAAATATATCAGCAGCTTGTTCTTTGGGGGGAACATACTCCAACTTCACCTTTAATTCAAGCACTCGTTCACGTAAGATGTGATACTTGATGGGAATTTGCTTGGTCTTGGAATGCATAAAAAGATTCTTTGAGATACTGATGGCACTTGTATTATCACACATAATGGAGATAGGAGGTGAACATTTGATTTGAAAGTCTTGTAAGGTTTGCATCATCCAAAGAAGTTGAGTGCAACATGATGTGGAAGCCACATATTTTGCTTATGTTGTAGATAAGGCAATAGATTTTTTCTTCTTGTTGAACCAAGATACTAACTGGGGCCCCATATAGAATGCACCACCACTAGTGCTTTTGCGATCATCAACATTTCCAACCCAGTCTGCATCAGTGTAAGCATGAAGAGTGAGATCAGCATTCTTTGGATACCATAGTCCAAAGTCTTGAGTTCCTTGTAGATATTTGAATATTATTTTGACAGCGTGAAGGTGAGACTCTTTTGGATTAGCTTGGAATCGTCCAACAATCCCAACTGCATGCATAATGTCTGGTCTAGTCCCAGTGAGATAAAGTAGACTTCCTATCATAGATCTATATTCTGGTTGATTCACCGTGGGAGAATCATCATGAGAACTGAGATTACATCCAGTTATCATTGGTGTACTTACAGGTTTGCACTCTTCCATGTCATACTTCTTCAAAATTTGCTTAAGGTATTTTTCTTGTGATAAGAATATGCCATCTGTAGTTTGATGCACTTGCACGCCAAGAAAGAATGTTAGTTACCCAAGTAAAGACATTTCAAACTCTTTCTGCATAGCAGAAGCAAATTTCTAACTCATAGATTCTTCATTGCTTCCAAAAATGATATCATCAACATATACAACCAAAATCAATAGTTTATCATTTTTAGTTTTTGTGTATAAATTGCTATCAGCAGACCCCTTTGAAAATCCTTGTTGATGAAGATGTTTGTCAAGACGATAATACCATGCCCTTGGAGCTTGTTTGAGACCATATAGAGCCTTTTTAAGTCTACAAACAAGTTTTTCATCATTTCCCAAAATGAATCCTTCTGGTTGTTCTATATAAACTTCTTCTTCTAGATCACCATTGAGAAACGTAGATTTAACATCCATTTGATAAACTTTGATTTGTTGGAAGCTTGAAAAAGCAAGAAACATTCTTATGGCTTCAAGTCTAGCTACAGGACAAAAAGTTTATTCAAAGTCTATACCTTCTTGTTGAGCATACCCCTTGCAGACAAGTCTAGCCTTATTTCTTATAACCTCCCCATTCTCATTTAACTTGTTTTTGAATATCCATTTAGTTCCAATGACATTTTTGTCATGAGGTCTTGGTACTAATTCCCAAGTGTGATTCTTGTCAATTTGATCAAGCTCTTCATTCATGGCTTGAATCCAACATTCATCTTTGCTAGCTTGATTGACATTGTGTGGTTCAATAGTGGATAGAAATGCTAGATAGCTAGAAGATCCCACAAGAGTCCTTCTTGTTTTTACACCTGATCCCTTATCTCCTAAAATTTGAGATTCTGGATGATTCTTTTGAACATATCTGGATGGAGCTTTTTCAGATAAATCATCTTCAGGTTCTTCATTGGTTTCATTGTCTATATCATTGCTATTTGATGTAGAAGGACATATGTCACCATCGTCTTCATTTTTTGTTTTTTTTTCTTCTTTTGGGGGTGCAGGAGACTCATCAATAACAACATCAATACATTCAACAATCTTCTGAAGTCTTTTATTGTAACATTTATATGCTCTACTCCTAGAGGAGTAAACAAGAAGTATTACTTCATCTGCTCTAGATTCAAACTTGCCAATTTTTTCTTCATTATTTTTGATAAAACATCTGCTTCCAAAAACTCTAAAATGCTTCACAATGGGAGGATTACCATACCAGAGTTCATATGGAGTTTTATCACTATTTACTCGAACATGTTCCTTGTTCAGAATATTTACGACTGTATGTGCTGCTTCTCCCCAAAAAGTGTTAGGTGTTTCAGAATCATCAAGCATAGCTCTAGCCATTCGTTGAACAATTCTATTCATTCTTTCTGCTACGCCATTTTGTTGTGGAGTGCCAGCTACAGAAAATTGTCTTTTTATGCCATGTTGTTCACAAAATTCAAGGAATTCATTTGATGTATATTCTCCTCCTCGATCAGATCTAAGACACTTGATTTTTAGATCTAATTCATTTTCAACTAGTGCTTTGAAGGTATGAAATTTCTCAAATGCTTCATCTTTGTGTTTAAGCAACCCAATCCAACACATTCTAGAGAAATCATCAATAAATAAGATATAGTATTGTTCAGCACGTGGTGAATTTTTCTTCACAGGTCCACATATGTCAGTATGAATAAGTTCAAGAGGCTTACTTGATGATCGTTCCTTGGCATTAAAATGTACTCTGGTTTTCTTACCAAATTGGCAAGATTTGCATATGATATTTTTGGGTGGAGTAATATTTGGAAGATCACGAACTGCTTTTAGTCTGCTTGATTTGTTGATATGAGAGAAGCTCAGATGCCCCAACCTTCTATGCCATAGCCAGTTTTCTGAAGATTTACTCAAGTAACATTGATCTTTGCAGTTCTTCAATACATACGGATTGCTTGGAGTTCTTTTTCCTTTTATAATTATTTTACCTATATCAAGATCACGTACCACACATTCTTTTGAACTAAAGACAAATTCAGTTCCATGATCACACATTTGACTTACACTTAACAGGTTATGCCTTAATCCATCCACATACATGACATCATTAGCTTTCACCTTTTCTTTTAGAAACACAGACCCTTTTCCCTTAATTACCGCAGGAGTATCATTTACAAATGTAACCTTCTTTTCTTTTTCTAGAGCATTATATGCAAGAAGTTTTTTTTTTCACCTGTCATGTGTCTTGAGCATCCACTATCAATGTACCATTGATTTTCTTCACCTTCTGCAAATAACGCTATGCCACAATTTTCAACCTATAATTCCTTCTTTTTCCATACTTTGGAGTTTGAAGGAAAATGCTCTTTTGACTGAACTTTGCTCCTGCATTCAGATTCTTCATGGCCAAAGTTATTGCAATAAGCACATTAAAATTCATTTAGAAGAGGAGAAAATTTGTTATAGGTATTCTTCTTTGTTTCAATATCAATCCTTTTCTTTCTTTCTTCTCTTGTCATGATGGTTTTATATGCAACACATTGAACAACTTTATGACCAAAATTGTGACATGAGAAACATTGTCCATTGAAGAAGAAATTTCTGCGACCATGAAATCTTCTACTTGAATTTACCTTTGATTGGTGTTTCTTTGAAAGATATTCTTGTTAGTGTTATTTGAATTGATATGATCATGCTTTACCTATAAAGATTCTTTATTCCCTTGCTGAGTGGCAGAATGTTGTAAACTAGCTGTAGCTGCTTTTAGATAATTTGGTACTGAAGCTTGAGAAGATTCTTCGATATATCCAAGACCTGTCTTTATAAGAGGAGAACGTTGTACCTTGATAATCTCATCTAAGGTTTCAGATCCTTTAGCAAATCTAAGATTCAGAGTCTTTACTTTCTCAAGTTCTTTTCTTAGACTTACCACTTCACATTCTAATTTCTCATTGTGTTTCTTCTCTTCTTCAATCTGATTTTTCAGAGTCTCTATGATTATTTTTCTTTCTTCTAAGCATATTTTGAGTTGATTGTTTTCATCAAGAAAATCATTGTCCTCTAGAGCATCCATAAAAGTATCTTTTTCTTCTCTAGAATCATTTTCAAATGCCATGAGAAGTCTAAGATCTTGTTCACATTCTTCCTCACTATCAGATAACCCATCATTGTCTTCATGAGTATAGTAACTTTTTCTAGTGCTATAATGATTCTTATTCCTTCTTACTACTTCCTTCCCCTTTTTATGTGTTTCTTTATGAGGACACTTAGCAGCATAATGACCAACTCTTCCACAATCAAAACATTTTAAAGGAAGCTTACCTCTGAACCGTCCTGTGCCAAGTTGAAGTTTCTTTACAAAGTTTATCTCATCTTCTTCTGAGATATATCCTGATCCTTCTGTTTTTTGTACTTCCTTCCCTTTTGTAGAAGTTCTAAAGACTACTTCTTTGACTTCAGATGGTCCTCCTCTTCTCATTTCATATGCAGTTAGTATGCCATGAAGTTGCACCACAGTAAGATTTTGAAGATCCTATTTTTCTTCAAGAGCAGAAACTTTTGACTCAAATTTTGTCGTTAGAGATCTTAAAATTTTCTCAACCAAATTAGATTCGGTTATTGTTTCTCCCAGATTTCTCATACAATTTACAACATCATCAAGACGTAAAAAGAAACTGGCAATACTCTCATCACTATGCATCTTTAAATTTTCATATTCAATTCTGAGAGTTTGGAGTTTTGCACTTTTTACCTTTGCATCACCTTCATAACTCAGAATGATTTTGTCCCATATTTCCTTTGCTGTATTCAGCTGCATGACTTTGACAAATTCTGATTCAGTTAGACTTCCCGTTAGAGCATTGACCGCCTTTGCATTTGTTTCATAATTCTTCTTTTCCGTCGGATCTGTTGGTACTGCGGCTGGATATTGATATCCTCTTTCAACAGTGGCCCATACATCTGCTCCGAGAGACTGAAGATAGGATCTCATCCTTGTTTTCCAGAAGATTAAATTGTTTCCGTTAAAGAGCGGAGGCCTGATAGATGCTGTTCCATCTTGATTGCTCATCTTGCTTGATCTTCCTTCTAGCGGCTAAGCCTTTTCAGAAGGACCTGCTCTGAAACCAATTGCTGGGAAAAATATTGAGGGGGGGGGGGGGGGTGAATAAGTATTTAGATCTGACTGATAAATTTTTAGTTTTTCTTTCTCAAAAACCCATACGCTACTTTATTGAACCCAACTCGCGTATACACGCGGATATCCTTAACAAAACTTGCGTATTACCAGAGATCTCATTATGCAGATAATTCTTTACTTAGATCATTGCATCATTCATTCATTAGATGTTTAGTAAGCAGTAAACATGTGCAGTAAGAACAAAATAAATCATCACACATAAGCATCACACATGAACACCAGGATTTAAGGTGGAAACCCAATTCGGGAGAAAACCACCGCTGCCGTTGTCTCAGTCTTCAATATTTATTATAAAGAAAACTTCTTACAACATTGTACTGGCATAGACTCATACCAGCATGCAAGCACCCATCTGCAGAAGGCTACAACCTTCTCTCATTTACCAGCCTCTCCTGGAAGGGAGCTACAACCCCCTGCTCTCGTTTACCAGCCTCTTCTGGAAGGGAGCTACTACCCCCTACTCTCGTTTACCAGCTACAACTGGAAGGGAGCTACTACCCCCTCACTGAAGGCTTCGACCCTCAACACTATTGCAGACCACGTTTCATCAATTTTCATACTGGATCAAACAACTTCAACACAACCCTTCACTTAACATCAACAAACATACTTTGCCCAATACTTCAAACAGAATAGTGAGACCACTGTAACCAGAATATCAGAAATAACCCAGACTTCAGAATAGATATGTAGATGTAAACTCAACCCTGAAAATTCATTGAATCAAATATCATACGCTACTTCTCTTTACTGAAACCGCGTGTATACGCGCTTCCCTGCTTATCAACCTGCGTATGCCTCTGTGCATAACATGAAATGCATACGCTACTTCTCTTCATTGAAGACGCGTGTATACGTGCTTCTCTTCGTATCAACCTACGTATACTTCTGAGAACATTTATTTTCAGAATGTGATCACACTCAGATTGAAATCAGATTTCTTTTTAGACAATCTATCAACCATGCAGAACTGTTTAGACAGTCATTCTTCCTTCATTGAATCATCAACCAACAACTTGATCTTTAATCAACTTAATTAGCAGCACAATCAACATTCAAACAACCCAGATATGTATGAATACATCCTTGACAGATAGCAGTAAAACAACATAAAAGATCACACATTTCATTCCACACATTTCAGCAAAACCCTAGATTCCATACACGCTTTTACTTCACTGAACCTACGTATATACGCGCTTTCACAGAGACAAACCTGCGTATACTTCAGTGCATTTTATTCTTCAGAAACCCTAACTGCCATACGCGCTTTTATTTAAGCAGACCCGCGTATATACGCGCTTTTACCGAGACAAACTAGCGTATAGATCTATAAAAGATAAACTGTGCAGAACAGACCAGATCTATAAAATTACCCAGATTTCTTCAATTTCTTCATCAGACTTGCGCCAGGTCTTCATCATTTCTTTTCAGATCATCCTAGAGATTCATCATTTCTAGATCTAGAGATCTTGAACCTTCATCATATCCATAGGTGCATCATAGATTCAGATCTATCAATTAAGAACATAGTTCAACCATGCAGATATACTTCAGAGTGAAGTATTCATTAAAACCCAGACATATGCACACCTTGCACTATTATTCTCTTCTCCTTATATAGGTTTAGCCTTTATCAATACCATGAGTCAAAACCACTCAACCTCCGATGGTATTCCTGGACGGGATCAAATAAATAATCCAACGCTCAATACTATGGGCCAATACCATGGTTATGTCCCCTGGTTTTATAAATTTAGAGCGCAAATAGGCATACGCTACTTTTCACGTACATTTACGCGTACATATGCTACTTCTCCTTTACAAACCCGCGTATGCTTTGTGACATATCATATTTATCATCTCTCTGGCACTTACTGAAATTTCTTTCTCTGCTACTTCTGAGCTGTTTGTAGATACATCAGATTTACATCATTAATAAACTCATGATGTCAATTTCCATCAAGGACAACTTCATCAAGTAGGTTACCATCAAGGACAACACATTGCATCATATTGCCAACATTTTTTGGTTCCTAGAAGGCAACCTCTCGCTTGTATGAGGGTATTGTATTGCGGCTGTGTATTGTATGTGTATTTTGAGAGCAAGAAATAGATAGGGAGACTGTGAGAGAGAACATAGGATATTACAACAAATCTGTTGTAGGTTGTGTCTCTTCATTTTGCTGGATAATAGAAAGGAAGGACTGGCTGTTCGGGGTGGACATAGCCCAAATTGGGTGAACCACACATATCTGTGTCTCTTTGGTTTTATGTATTTTTTGTGCTTGTGTTTTTCCACATATTTTATGTGTTGCATTGTTTTTTAATATATAATTTTCTAACAGGCTTCTCCTTTATGCAATGGGTTCTATATGAATTTTTTTGTGTTAGGACTTTTCTAGGGTTGGCCCTTATCAAATTTCATGTATATCATCATAGTATAATCCCTTAGCTATAAATTGAATGTAAATTGTTTTGGTAGCTCATTTCAAGTAGGTATGATTGGTGGAAGCATGCCATTCATAGGAAGAATCTAGGACTATGATGTCATTACTTTGATTAGGTCATAGAAGTTAGAAAAGGTTCACAATTCTAGAGGATTATCAATTTTGGTTTCCCTCCTCCTTAATCTTAACTAACTTTGTTTGCAAGAACTAATGATCATATCAACATTTGGCATGATAG
Organism: Pinus albicaulis; assembly: GCA_034641835.2. Classification (NCBI taxonomy): domain Eukaryota; kingdom Viridiplantae; phylum Streptophyta; class Pinopsida; order Pinales; family Pinaceae; genus Pinus; species Pinus albicaulis. The sequence goes on along the minus strand of CM076570.1, from coordinate 102,948,604 downwards.
TATCATGGGGAGACCTCCTTTATCTCAACATTAAAACCTTCTCACCCTTAAAAAATTGTGGAAAAACATGGGTCATTATCTCTTTTGTTTCTATTTATATATTTGACGAGGAAAGACTCGGCTTTCAAATTCTATAATCTGATATATTTGTTGCAGGTGGATCTGAGCCATGTTTTAAGAAAATCAAATTCTTTTTTAGCCATTTCCTCCTTCACACAAACAACTAGGGTTTGAAGTATCAACTTTTGTTCTAGAATTAGATTCTTTTGAGACCCATCTAATATTTTGTTTGGATTTGGGCTTGAGCTTGAATCAATTTTTTTTTTGAGGAAGTCAAGAGGGGTTTAAAGTTTATTTCTAGCTTCAAAATGTTTTTCTTTTAATTTCTCAAGTAGCTAACTTGATTTACTTATAGGTCGAGGATTTTTATACACTGAATCCATTTTTGGGTTCTAATTTTATTTTTTATTTTTCAAGGGATAACTCTTAATTTTTGCAGTGGCTGCCTTATGATTCAAGGAGGATTTTCAAAATATTTTTAAATTAAATTTTTGTAGGTTGCTACAGTTTTTAACTCACATATTTCGCGCCATTTTATTTGCATCTAACAGTGGGGAAATTCAGAAAAAATGGGGCAATTTAAAATTATAGAAGACATTGTTGTTTTTTCTCCTTAGATCCATTAGTGGGGTTGATTGTTTCTTCTCTTCAACTAGTTTTTCATGGTTCGACTTTATCAGCTCTGTCCTTCTGCTCTAATTTTTCTCAAGTGATCTGCTTTCTCTGTACCAGAGAAATATTTGTGCTATAAATCCACCTATGGACAAGAGAGAGTGTTCCCGAACTATGATCCTGAGCTGAATTAGTTGTTGAGTAATAAGGATTGTGGCCATTAAATTACATTAGAAAAATCGGATAAATCATCAATCATAGCCATGATTGGAAAAAGAATGAACATGTGAAATGGGACAAACAAGGTATCATATAGTGAGTGGGGAAAACATAAATTAAAGAGTGTATCAGAAGGTAAATGGGAAAATCCACATGCCCCACCTAATGAAGTATATATATGAATCTAGGAGGCCAGGGTTAAATCAATAGAGTCGATGGTGGAGGGGTCACAGGCTATAGTTAAAGGAATAGGCTGGAATAAATGGTGGAGGCACGCAAAATAAGGTGGATGAGGAAGGGATCGGTGGTGAAGGCATGGATCAATGGTGGAGGGGGGAGCGTGATAGGGTTAAAGGAATATGAAGGGATCAAATGTGGAGGAAGGAAAAATAAGGTCGATGGATGAGGCATGGATCGATGGAAGAGGCATGGTTCGATGGTGGAGGCTGGGGGTGCAGGCAAGGAAAATATTAATGACAGAGGTAGGGATCAATGGAAGAGGTAGGGATAGATGGCGGAGGTACACACAAGAATAGGTTGGGTTACAATTTTGTTCATAAATAAGGCATTCAGATTTAATTTTTATTTTTTATTTTTTTTTTATTTTTTTTTTCTTCTGTTTTTTTGTTTATACAATATTAAATTGAATATAATCTTAATATTAATCTTAATCTAATATTAAATCTTAACCTTAATCTTAACATTAATATTAATTTAATTTACACTACAAGAAAAAAGGACATTGGTGAGGGTCATGCCTATGACAGACCTTTAAGGTATGTCACCAATGTCGCATATAGTGACAGTCCTTTAAGGTTTGTCACCAAAGCCTTTTTCAGTGACACTTTTGGTGAGGGTTGTTAAAGGCCCATCACTAATTATCTCTTTAGTGACACTTCTAGTGATGATATTTTATTGACCCTCACACCAATGCCCTTTTTGGTTACTTTCTGTTACGGTTGAAAAATGTTCTTCATTATTGGTCATTCCAATGAGTTTTTGATGATGCTATGTGCATGTTACTATATTTTTTGTCAAAAGATAATGATTTAAGACCATTGTCATGGAGTCATTTTCATTATGTGTGCAAGGCCATATAGTGTTAGAGTCAGTGAATTTGTTAAGAAGTAATCAGTGTGTTTCATTTCCCTCAAGTAATGAGAGTATAGTTTTCCTATGAGTCAATATGTTATCACACATAAATTTTTGAAGTTTTTTTGATAGGGTCATTAACATAGGTTTCATTTTGTCTCATAAATATGGTTCATGAAATTGATGAGAAATTTATGAAATGGTCTTTATCCTAAGTCTAAAACACTCCATTAGTCATGTCATCTCAATCAAATCTATAAAAATCCACTTTAGGTTCACATTTATTGGTTTTTTCTAGCCACATGTCTAATTTTTCACGATTCTGCAGTGAATATAAATGAAAATAGGAAAATTTTGTTACGGAATCGCCTGACCATTTCGTAGCAAATATGCTAGGTTTATAACTGAATACACTGCAGAATCATGTTTTTTTGCACCAAAACAAAGGGTGATGAGCGACCAATTTGCTAGTGGTTTAGGATGAAGATGAGGTCATATAATTGGTTATCATAGTCATCCAAGCATGAAAAAGTGTAAATACCACCCATCATTACCTTTCACTCCATCATTTTTCATAATTCTCTCCACATTTGAATTTCATTTTTAAGACTAATCTCCAAAGCTACTCTCTGTCATCTTCCTTTCGATCATTGCATGCAGCAGTTGATAAGCATCCTTGAAGATTCCAACTCCACCATAAGCTGCTTATTGTGCAATTATGTTCTTTACAAGTGTTATAGTATCAAGAAGGCCAGCAAAATATTAAAAGAGATAGACATACATAAGAAGACTACTAAAGGGAGTTTCTGTTGGGAAAAATATTGAGAGGGGGGGTGAATCAGTATTTAGGGCTGAACAATTTTTATTTTCTTTCTCTTAAAACCATATGTTACATTATTGCATCCAATATGTATGTCCAGATATCTTATTATGTATTTACTTAGAGTATTGCATCAGATAAGCATTAAGCATGAACAGAAATAACAGAACAAACCATCACACAAAACAACACATATGAACACCAGGATTTAAGGTGGAAACCCAATTCGAGAGAAAACCACCGTTGCTGTGATCTCAGTCTTCAATATTTATTGTAGAGAAAACTTCTTACAATATATGCTGGTGCAGAATTATACCAACACACAGGCACCCACCTGCAGAAGGCTTCAACCTTCTCTCATTTACCAACCTCTCCTGGAAGGGAGCTACTACCCCCTGCTCTCGTTTACCAGCTACCACTGGAAGGGAGCTACCACCCCCTCTCTGAAGGCTTCGACCCTCAGCACCACTGCAGACCACGTTTCATCAACTTTCATATCCGACATACCTTGCTGGTCACCCAATTTATTTATTTTATGTATACTTACACCGGTTCCTCATGATTTCGTCCGTCATTCACACCAGAGATTCATCATTATATTCATGGGTGCATCGTAGTTTTAGATTTATCAGTTAAGAACAAAGCTCGCCCATACAGATATTATTTTTAGAAATTTTTATTCATCACCCTTACAATGCACACACCGTTCTTTATTTTTCTTCTCCTTATATAGTTTTCCCTTTATTAAAACCATGAGTCAAAACCATGAACCGCTAATGGTATTCTTCTGACAGTATTCATTTTATTTTATCCCACGAGGCTTTTTGATCTCCTTTTAATTTTTTTATTTATCAATTTGAAGAAATTGATAAATAAATATATTTACAATTTTGAACAAAATTTTAGGATTAAAGTTAACCCTTCCAAATAATATGGTAAACATTTGACCCCGGGCCCACAAATATAGTCAATAGCCAATCAAATACACGCATGGTACCATAAGTAAACTCCGCGCAAGTCCAGCATCCGATCACCGTTGGATTAGAAAGCTTCCAGATCAACGATGTATATGCATATCGCTCGACCTCCGATGCCGAGCGTTAACGTGCGATAGTCTGTCGTACCTGTGTTAATCTTCGCGCACCTTCAACAAATGACGACCGTCCGATGACCCCTTCCCAGATCAACGGCGCTCAACGATATCACTGGGCGTCCTAAGTCGAACTATAATGCGCGATGGCGCATAGTAAAAAGTGGTTTTGTAGAATCGTACAGGGACGTGTGTCGCCCGTTCTATGGAATCGCTCCCCACCTCTTGAATACCGCTCGCCCGTTGAAAGTGGTGCGATGAAAACCATAAACTGCCTTCACTGTTCCTCCTTCGTGGTTCCGCCCTTCGTTCAAGGTTTCGTTCATGATTCCAAAGGGTTAGTCTGGGTTTGCGTTATAATTCTGGTTTATCTTTGGCAGGATTTCCAATAACCAACGAACAAAAGTAGTTCTCTTGCGACGGGATTTCCTTACAAACATTGACTGGTGACAATTCAATGTCATTCGTCAATTCTGCTATGATATATATAACATGTCAACCTTCCATTTTAGAGTTCTATCCTGTCACAGTTCCGCTTCTACCTGTACATTCAAAAACATCATATCTCTGCCACCATTAATTTCTTCAATGGATACACTGAATGCCTCGAGAGCCCCCTATATATTCAGCCAAATAATTCCATGACTGCAAATATCAAACTAAGCCAGATCTTCATTACAAGAAGGTCTCATCCTAGAATTCGAATCCTACCACCATGATTCCTCAACAGGGTTTCACTTTTAACTCCATTCGCAGAGAGATTCAGGGGATTCCACACAAGAATTACATCAGTCAATACACATATAATACACATATCCTTAACAATGATTTCATTCTTCTCCGGGCACCATAGGTATCCTCTGCCCATTATGAAATTGATCACACAGGTCATATATATTCCAGATTTACTCATGCTTAACACAATTCCACAGCTCTTCATTAACATATACAAATATTAGCCAGACATTCAATTTGTCCTTCAATCTATTACCTTGTCTCTTCCTAGCAGCTCTCCCTTTTGTCATATCCTTTGCAAACTATATTAAACCCCTAATTCAACTCTATTGCTCTGTCTCATCTGCTGCCTCTGCTACCTTTCTGTCTCTTTTTCCTTATGGATAGTTTAGGTGCTGCTCCTGTCTTTGCCAATTCCTTTGCCATCAATGAAAATATTTCCAACAATCTCCCCCTTTGGCATTGATGGAAATACTCTTCCTCTGATGGCCTTACAGAAGCCCTTTGTTGCTTTTCCTCCCCCTTTTACATCAATGGAAAATATTTTGATCAAGATCCTTTGAACCGATAATGCCCTGCTCCCCCTAAGCCTGTGCATTCAGAGATGCCTAACAGCACCTTACAACCAATTTAATCTTCTATTTTTAAGTAGACCTGATCCTCTGCATGGCAGAGACTACTCCCAGTTTCTGTCTGAGATATTCGAACGCTTCCCTGGGTAGAGGTTTGGTAAATATATCAGCAACTTGTTCTTTGGAGGAAACATACTCCAATTTCACCTTTTGTTCAAGCACTTGTTCACGTAAGAAGTGATATTTTATGGGAATGTGCTTGGTCTTGGAATGCATAACAGGATTCTTTGAGATACTTATAGCACTTGTATTATCACACATAATGGAGATAGGAGGTGAACATTTGATTTGAAAGTCTTGTATGGTTTGCATCATCTAGAGAAGTTGAATGCAACAAGATGCAACAGCCACATATTCTGCTTCTGCTATAGATAAGGCAATGGAGCTTTGCTTCTTGTTGAACCAAGATACTAACCGGGGCCCCATATAGAATGCACCACAACTAGTGCTTTTCCGATCATCAACACTTCCAGCCCAATCTGCATCAGTGTATGCATGAAGAGTAAGATCAGCATTCTTTGGATACCATAGTCCAAAATCTTGAGTTCCTTGTAGATATTTGAATATTCTTTTCATAGCCTGAAGATGAGACTCTTTTGCATTAGCTTGGAATCGTCCAACAATCCCAACTACATGCATGATGTATGGTCTTGTCCCAATGAGATAAAGTAGACTTCCTATCATAGATATCTATTCAGGTTGATTCACCATGGGGGAATCATCATTAGAACTGAGATTACATCTGGTTATCATTGGTGTACTTACAGGTTTGCAGTCTTCCATTCCATACTTCTTTAGGATTTTCTTGAGTTATTTTTCTTGTGATAAGAATATGTCATCTGTTGCTTGTTGCACTTGCAAGCCAAGAAAGAATGTTAGTTCCCCAAGCAAAGACATTTCAAATTCTTGATGCATGTCAGAAGAAAATTTCTCACTCATAGAATCTTTATTACTTCCATAAATGATATCATCAACATATACCACCACAATCAATAGTTTGTCATTTTCAGTTTTTGTGTATAAGTTGCTATCAGCAGACGCTTTTGAAAATCCCTGTTGATGAAGATATTTGTCAAGACGATAGTACCATGCCCTTGGAGCTTGTTTGAGACCATATAGAGCCTTTTTAAGTCTACAAACAAGTTTTTCATCATTTCCCAAAATTAATCCTTCTGGTTGTTCTATATAAACTTCTTCTTCTAGATCACCATTGAGAAAAGCAAATTTAACATCCATTTGATAAACTTTGATTTGTTGGAAGCTTGAAAACGCAAGAAACATTCTTATGGCTTCAAGTCTGGCTACAGGAGCAAAGGTTTCTTCAAAGTCTATACCTTCTTGTTGAGCATACCCTTTGCACACAAGTCTAGCTTTATTTCTTATAACATCCCCATTATCATTTAACTTGTTTTTGAATATCCATTTAGTTCCAATGACATTTTTTTCATGAGGCCTTGGTACTAATTCCCAAGTGTGATTCTTTTCAATTTGATCAAGCTCTTCATTCATGGCCTGAATCCAACATTCATCTTTGCTAGCTTGACTGACACTGTGAGGTTCAATAGTGGACAGAAATGTCAGATTGCTAGAAGATCCCACAAGAGTCCTTCTTGTTTGTACACCTGATCCTTTTTCTCCCAAAATTTGAGATTCTGGATGATTCTTTTGAACATATCTAGATGGAGCCTTTTCAGACAAATCCTCTTCGGGTTCTTCACTGGGTTCACTGTTTGTATCATTACTATTTGATGTAGAAGGATATGTGTCATCATCATCTTCATCTATTGTTTGATTTTCTTCTTTTGGAGCTACAGGAGACTCATCAATAACAACATCAATACATTCAAAAATCTTCTGAAGTCTTTTATTGTAACATTTATATGCCCTACTCCTAGAGGAGTAACCAAGAAATATTCCTTCATTTTCTTTGGGTTCAAACTTTCCAAGTTTTTCATCATTATTCTTGATAAATCATTTTATCCCAAAAATTCTAAAATGCTTTATAGTGGGAGGATTACCATACCAGAGTTCATATGGAGTTTTATCACTATTTACACGAACATGTGCTTTGTTGAGAATGTTTACTTCTGTATGTGGTGCTTCTCCCCAAAATGTGTCAGGTGTTCTGGAATCATCAAGCATAGCTCTAGCCATTTTTTGAATTGTTCTGTTCATTCTTTCTGCAACGCCATTCTATTGTGGAGTGCTAGCTACAGAGAACTCTCTTTTTATGCCATGTTGTTCACAGAATTCAAGGAATTAATTGGATGTATATTCTCCTCCTCGATAAGATCTGAGACACTTGATTTTTAGATCTAATTCATTCTCAACTAGTGCTTTGAAGATCTGAAATTTCTCAAATGCTTCATCTTTGTGTTTAAGCAGCCCAATCCAACACATTCTAGAGAAATCATCAATGAATAAGATATAGTATTCTTCACCACGTGGTGAATTTTTCCTCATAGGTCCACATATGTTAGTATGAATGAGTTCAAGAGGCTTACTTGATGATCCTTCCTTTGCATTAAATTGTACCCTGCTTTGCTTGCCGAATTGGCAAGATTTGCATATGATATTATCAAGTAGAGTAATATTGGGAAGATCACGAACAGCTTTAAGTCTGCTTGATTTTTTGATTTGAGAGAAGCTCAGATGCCCCAACCTTCTATGCCATAGCCAATTTTCTAAATATTTACTCAAATAACATTGTTCTTTGGGGTTCTTCAATATATACAGGTTGTTTGGAGTTCTTTTTCCTTTTAGAATTTCTTTACCTGTATCAAGATCACGTACCACACATTCTTTTGAACTAAAGACAAATTCAGTTCCTTGATCAAACATTTGACATACACTTAACAAGTTACGTTTTAATCCATCCACATACATGACTTCATTAGCTTTCACCTTTTCTTTTAGAAAAACAGACCCTTTTCCCTTAATGACCGCAGGAGTATCATTTCCAAATGTAACATTTTTTTCTTTTTCTAGAGCACTTTATGCAAGAATTTTGTCTTTATCACCTGTCATGTGTCTTGAGAATCCACTATCAATGCACCATTGGTTTTCTTCATCTTCTGCAAATAATGCTATGCCACAATTTTCAACCTGTAATTCCTTCTTTTTCCATACTTTGGAGCTTGAAGGAACATGTTCTTTTGGCTGAACTTTGCTCCTGCATTCAGATTCTTCATGGCCAAAGTTATTGCAATAAGCACATTCAACTTCATTTTTAAGAGGAGAAAAGTTGTTATAAGTATTCTTCTTTGTTTCAATATCAATACTTTTCTTTCTTGCTTCTCTTGTCATGATGGTTTTATATGCAACACATTGAACAACTTTATGACCAAAATTGTGACATGAGAAACATTGTCCATTGAAGAAGAAATTTCTGCGATGATAAACTCTTCTATATGAATTTACTTGTTGATTGGTGTTTCTTTGAAAGAAATTCCTGTTAGTGTTCTTTGAATTGAGATGATCATGCTTTATCTGTAAAGATTCTTTATTCCCTTGCTGAGTGGCAGCATGTTGTAAACCAGTTGTAACTGCTTTTAGATAATTTGGTGCTGAGGCATGAGAAGATTCTCCAATATATCGAAGACCTGTCTTTATAAGAGGAGAACGTTATACCTTGATAATCTCATCTAATGTTTCAGATCCTTTAGCAAATCTAAGATTCAGAGTTTTTACTTTCTCAAGTTCTTTTCTTAGACTTACTACTTCACACTCTAATTTCTCATTGCGTTTCTCCTTTTCTTCAAGCTGATTTTTCAGAGTTTCTATGATTATTTTATGTTCTTCTAAGAAAATTTTGAGTTTATTGTTTTCATCAAGAAAATCACTGTCTTCTAGAGCATCCACAAAAGTATCTTTTTCTTCTCTATATTCTTTTTCAAATGCCATGAGAAGTCTAATATCTTGTTCACATTCTTCCTCACTATCAGATAACCCATCACTATATTCATGAGTATAGTAACTCTTTCTAGTGCTAAAACGATTCTTATTCCTTTTTGCTACTTCCTTCCCATTTTTATGTGTTTCTTTATAAGGACACTTAGTAGCATAATGATCAAATCTTCCACAATCAAAACATTTTAAAGGAAGCTTACCTCTGAACCGTCCTGTGCCAAGTTGAAGTTTCTTTACAAAGTTTATCTCATCTTCTTCTGAGATATATCCTGATCCTTTTGTTTTTTGTACTTCCTTCCCTTTTGTAGAAGTTCTAAAGACTGCTTCTTTGACTTCAGAAGGTCCTCCTCTTCTCATTTCATATGCAGTTAGTATGCCATGAAGTTGCACCACAGTAAGGTTTTGAAGATCCTGCTTTTCTTCAAGGGCAGAAACTTTTGACTCAAAATTTGTCGTTAGTGATCTTAAGACTTTCTCAACCAAGGTAGATTTTGTTATTGTTTCTCCCAAATTTCTCATACGATTTACAATATCATCAAGACATAAAAAGAAATTGGCAATGCTCTCCTCATTATCCATTTTTAGATTCTCATATTTAATTCTGAGAGTTTGGAGTTTAGCACTTTTTACCTTTGCATCACCTTCATAACTTAGAATGATTTTGTCCCATATTGTCTTGGCTGTATTCAGCTGCACGACTTTGAAAAATTCTGATTTAGTTAGACTTCCCAATTGAGCATTGACCGCTTTTGCATTCGTTTCATAGTTATTTCTTTCCGTCGGATCTGTTGGTACTACAGCTGGGTATTGATATCCTTGTTCAAAAATTGCCCATACCTCTTCTCCCAGAGATTGAAGATAGGATCTCATCCTTGTTTTCCAGAAGATTAAATTGTTTCCGTTAAAGAGTGGAGGCCTGATAGATGCTTTTCCATCTTGATTGCTCATGTTGCTTGATCTTCCTTCTAGCGGCTAAGCTTTTTCAAAAGGACCTGCTCTGAAACCAATTGTCGGGAAAAATACTGACAGGGGGGGTGAATCAGTATTTAGGACTGAACAATTTTTATTTTCTTTCTCTTAAAACCATATGTTACAGTACTGCATCCAATATGTATGTCCATATATCTTATTATGTCTTTACTTGGAGTATTGAATCAGATAAGCATTAAGCATGAACAGAAATAACAGAACAAACCATCACACAAAAAAACACATATGAACACCAGGATTTAAGGTGGAAACCCAATTCGGAAGAAAACCACCACTGCTGTGATCTCAGTCTTCAATATTTATTGTAGAGAAAACTTCTTACAATATATGCTGGTGCAAACTTATACCAGCACGCAGGCACCCACCTGCAGAAGGCTTCAACCTTCTCTCGTTTACCAGCCTCTCCTGGAAGGGAGCTACTACCCCCTGCTCTCGTTTACCAGCTACCACTGGAAGGGAGCTACCGCCCCCTCTCTGAAGGCTTCGACCCTCAGCACCACTGCAGACCACGTTTCATCAACTTTCATATGTGACATACCTTGTCGGTCACCAGATTTATTTATTTTCTGTATACTCACACCGGTTCCTCATGATTTTGTCCATCATTCACACCAGAGATTCATCATTATATTCATGGGTGCATATCAGTTAAGAACAGAGCTCGCCCATACAGATATTCTTTTCAGAAATTTTTATTCATCACCCTTACAATGCACACACCGTTCTTTATTTTTCTTCTCCTTATATAGTTTTCCCTTTATTAAAACCATGAGTCAAAACCACGAACCGCTAATGGTATTCTTCTGACAGTATTCCTTTTAGTTTATCCCACGGGGCATTTTATCTCCTTTTAATTTTTTTATTTATCAATTTGAAGAAATTGATAAATAAATATATTTACAATTTTGAACATAACTTTAGGATTAAAGTTAACCCTTCCAAATAATATGGTAAACCTTTTACCCCAGGCCCACAAATATAGTCAATAGCCAATCAAATACGCGCATGGTACCATAGGTAAAATTCACGCAAGTCCAGCGTCCGATCAACGTTGGATTAGCAAGCTTCCAGATCAACGGCGTATATGCATATCGCTCGACCTCCGATGCCAAATGTTAACGTGTGATGGTCCGCCATACCTGTGCTAATCTTCGCGCACCTTCAACAAATGACGACCGTCCAATGACCCCTTCCCAGATCAACGGTGCTCAACGATATCGCTGGGCATCCTAGGTCGAACTATAACGCGCGATGGCGCACATTAAAAATTGGTTTTGTAGAATTGTACAGGGACGCGTGTCGCCCGTTCTATGGAATCGCTCCCCACCTCTTGAATACCGCTCGCCCGTTGAAAGCAGTGCGATGAAAACCATAAACCGCCTTCACTGTTCCTCCTTCGTGGTTCCGCCCTTCATTCAAGGTTCCGTTCATGATTCCAAAGGGTTAGTCTGGGTTTGCGTTATAATTCTGGTCTATCTTTGGCAGGATTTCCAATAACCAACGAACAAAAGTAGTTCTCTTGCGACGGGATTTCCTTACAAACATTGACTCGTGACAATTCAATGTCATTCCTCAATTCTGCTATGATATATATAACATGTCAACCTTCCATTTCGGAGTTCTATCCTGTCACAGTTCCGCTTCTACCTGTACATTCAAAAACATCATATCTCTGCCACCATTAAGTTCTTCAATGGATACACTGAATGCCTCGAGAGCCCCCTATGTATTCAGCCAAGTAATTCCATGACTGAAAATATCAAACTAAGCCAGATCTTCATTACAATAAGGTCTCATCCTGGAATTCGAATCCTACCACCATGATTCCTCAACAGGGTTTCACTTTTAACTCCATTCGCAGAGAGATTCAGGGGATTCCACACAAGAATTACATCAGTCAATACACATATAATACACATATCCTTAACAATGATTTCATTCTTCTCTGGGCACCGTAGGTATCCTCTGCCCATTATGAAATTGATCACACAGGTCATATATATTCCAGATTTACTCATGCTTAACACAATTCCATAGTTCTTCATTAACATATACAAATCTTAGCCAGACATTCAATTTGTCCTTCAATCTATTACCTTGTCTCTTCCTAGCAGCTCTCCCTTTTGTCATCTCCTTTGAAAACTATATGAAACCCCTAATTCAACTCTACTGCTCTATCTCATCTACTGCCTTTGCTACCTTTTTGTCTCTTTTGCCTTATGGATAGTTTAGCTGTTGCTCCTGCCTTTGCCAATTCCTTTGCCATCAATGACAATATTTCCAAAAGTTTCAATGGTCAAATATGAACCTATGGACTTAAATTTGGTCATGGAAGACCTTAGTGTTGTAGAGGAGTTCATTAAAGCTGGTTACATGCATTTCTTCCAAAAGAAACAAAGGAATTTCTATGTTTTTTATTGTTTTATTAGTTAACTTCAAGAGAATTTTATGGGAAAACAGAGAGGAATTATAAAAATATGAGAGAGGTTATTTTCAAGAACATATCAAGGAACATTAACCTCTTTCACTTTTATGACAAGTTCTACTAATTGGGAGATTGGAAGATGTCTTTGGGCTCTGTTTTCAGAATGTGTTTTTTACTGTTTTAGACATGTTTTCAAATGTCATTTCCAGACAGATGGAGATGGTGTTAAAAACAAAAAGAGAGGTTTTTCTTCCGAAAAAACTGATTTATAAAAATCTCCTCTCATTTTTCAACAACTATTAAGGATCTGGAGATAGGAGCTCATTTCTAAGCCCTAGTTTTTAGAAAAAATAGCTACATTTTTATTGGTTGATGAACTTGCTGAAGGGGAAAATGTCATTTCTTGAGGAGGGTAAGAGGTATTTTGAACCAATTTTTCCTTCTCAAGCTTCATCCTATCATATTTCAGACCCATAGGAAATTTTTTGAAGAAAAATGGATGATTTTTTGGTTTTCTACCAATTAGGCAATTTCGTAGCGAACCCCGGTCTTGAAGGCCAGATTTTTCTATGAAATCCCTATAGGTGACATTTTGTCAAAAATATCAGTTTCGGGAAAAATCAAAGATGGAGGAAATTTGTATTTAGCTTATATTATATAAACAACACATCCAAATTAGAAAAGAAGGTTGAAAATTGGCACAAATAGGTGAAGTGGAGTTGCTAGAAAATCATGATACGAAACTGCCTCTTTTACTCTGTTTTTGTAGCGAGCAGGATTTGGTAGCATTTTGGCATGTGGAAGGTGTATTTAAGGTCAGAAAAACACGTGGAAGGTTAAAGAGTATCAATTGAACACTCCAACAGAATTTTTCTCCTCGACAAAGTTGTCTTTTGCTCCAACTCAGCATAAATACAATGATTAATTATCATGATAATCCTTTCCTTAAAAGTAGGGTGATTGGTTTCTAAATCTAGTGGGGGTATTTATATTTTGATTATGATTAGTTCCACTCTAACACTTGACTATTATTGATGTAATTATCTAGTTCTACGGTTAGGGAATGTAATAAATAGGAGGTAGAGTCCTAATTGGTCTCTAAGCCTTAAAGTTAATAGATGTTAGTTTTAATTCCATGTATTTTGTTATTAGTTGAGATAGGTGTCATCAAAGAAGTTAGAGGATCTAGAAATTTAGGCATACCCAATGTGAAGGTTCTGAAGGCTATAAATAAAAAAAATATTGAATAGAATGGGGGTTGGAGAATGGTATTTGACACTACCACTTTGTAAATTTTTGATGATCAATAATATACAATGATTGTGTTTTCTTCTTCACCTGAGATTTTTTTGGAATTTCAATGAAGCTTATGTCTTATGTGTCTTAATATGTTGATTTCAATATCTTGATGTTTAATTACTCAGAATTCATGTTCCTTAAGCCATTGAATATTTTTGTATGTTGTCCTTTATTGCAACATTATATGCCTCAACTTCCATAAGGAGAGCCATTGTCATTGAATTTCCTAACATTGACTCCATAAGACCAATGGTAGTGAAACCTACACATTTTTTCACCTGCAACCAAACACATTCAATTCAATATCACAGAGTTAGCCATCTCATTGAATCCTAATTGAACAAATCACAAGTTAATTTGAGAGAGCCCTCTCAGACTGAAGAGGTTAATCCTCAGTCAAAAGATGGTTTGAAAGAGTTACTCTAAGTTGTTTGGTGGAGCAGCGCATCAGTACCAATTTAGAGATAACATTTTCATGCGTCTACTGGGATTTTAAAGATTTATTTACTGAATTTTGTGCTCAAATAGTGATGTTAAACTCTTGGAGGTAGAAGGAGCTCAGAATTTTCAAGGTTGTAGAACTACCTTGGCGACTCCATTGCTGAAGAATTCAAAAATTCATAGCTTCATGGTGATTCCACTAGACTTATGAAGAACTCAGATGATGCCATTCTTGTTTTGAGGTATGCATGTGTATATTTTTCAAAATTTATGGTTTCCCAAATCCTTTTCCCAAAGATGCATCTTTTTTAAGGAATGGTCCAAAATTTAATGGAGAAGATTTGAGTTTGACCTTGAATCATATATCCAATTTCCATGACTTTACTGAGCTTATTAGAGTCAGATATGAAGATATTTTCATCAAATTGTTCTATGGTTCATTTCAAGGGAAATGTAGATAATGAATTGAAAGTTTTCCTGTTAGATCTATTAAGTCATTTGCAGACTTTTGGCTTATCTTTTTGGAAACATGGATGGAAAAAATAGAGTTGGTGACATAGTCTCTTTCCATTCAAGGTTTTAAGAAATGGAATGATGATCACACTAATGAGGAAGTGGATGGAATTTTTTCTTCAACCTTATCTTCTTAGATAAAGTCATTTTAGTGCAAGTCAGAAGATAAGATTCAATTTTTGGATGATTTGCTAAGAACATTGAGAAAGACATGAATTTTTAGAAGATCAAATTCAGTCCTATAGTCTTCATGGTCAAGATCAGTGTTTTGAAAAAAAATTCATACCAAAATACAAAGAGAAGGTGGTGCTTCCTTTCTCTTTTGAGATTGAGGAGGAATGTCTTATTTTAAAAAATGAGTTTGATAGTAGGAAATTGAAGTCTTATGTTTCTAAATAAAGCATATATGATTTTTCTAAAACTGTAGAATGTCTTGAGAATTATCAAACAAACTATGTCTTCTATGACCCCATAACTGACTACATGGAAGAGTTCTATAGTCCAACGTTTCAATTAATTTTTCACTATGAAAATCAGACCCATTTTTTGTTACCTTTTTCATTATAGTATACAATTTTCTTTTGGTTTTAAGCACAGTCAAGGAGTTCATGTATCAGATCATCTCATTGAATGGCTTTATTAGAGGTTTCATGATGCTTGAATCAAACATGAAGATTGTATCTGTTAGGGTAGGTAGGAGTGTGTGTGAATAAGCTCAAGTGTTCTGAGCATCTTTTTAGCCTGTATAGATTTAGTCTTCAACTTGGATTGCAATTTTCAACAAGCCTGAGCCGGAGGAGAAGGCCATAAGAGCTTGGCAAAGTCTTCATCAATTTCACAAAATTTCAGTTTTTGAAGGAAGGCATTGGAACTACAAGTTCTTTGTTGTACCATAGGGGCACACCATCCCCAGTGGAGTCATTGTTATCACACGTAATTTTTTTTTTTTTTTTGATAGGGTCATTAACCTAGGTTTCATTTTGTCTCATAAAGATGCTTCATGAAATTGATGAGAAATTTGTGAAATGGTCTTTATCCTAAGTCTAAAATACTCCATTAGTCATGTCATCTCAATCAAATCTATAAAAAAACCACCTTAGGTTCACATGAAATGGTTTAAAATTAATTTTTAGCCACATGTCTTATTTTTCATGATTCGGCAGTGAATATAACTACAAATAGGAAGATTTCACTATGGAATTACCTGACCATTTCGTAGCAAATTTGCCAAGTTTATAACTGAATACGTTGCGGAATCATGTTTTTATGTGCCAAAAGAGAGAATGAAGATATTTCAATTTCCTAGTGGTTTAGGATAAAGGTGAGGTCATATAATTACTTATCATAGTCATCCAAGCATGCAAAAGTGTAAATACCACCCATCATTACCTTTCACTCCCTCATTTTTCATCATTCTCTCTATGTTCGAATTTAATTTCTAAGACTACTCTCCAAAGTTCCTCTCTGTCATCTTCCTTTCGATCTTTGCATGTAACAGTTGATTAGAATCCTTAAAGATTCCAACTCCACCACAAGCTTCTTGCTGTGCAATTTTGTTCTTTACAGGTGTCATAGTATCAATAAGGCCAACATAGTGTTAAAATAGATAGCCATACAGAAGAAGACTAATAAAGGGAGGTTTAGTGGTCAAATATGAACCTATGGACTTAAATTTGGTCATGGAAAACCCTAGTGTTGCATAGGACGTCATTAAAGCTGGTTACATGCATTTTTTCAAAAAGAAAAAAATGATTTTTTGTTATTTTTGAATGTTTGAGCAGTAAACTTCAAGAGAATTTTCTGGGAAAACAAAGAGAAATTATAAAAATATGAGAGAGATTATTGTCAAGAACATATCAAGGAACATTAACCTCTTTCATGTTTCTCACAGGTGCTGCAAATTGGGATATTTGAAGATGTCTTTGGGCTCTATTTTCAGAATGTGTTTTTTCCTTTTTTAGAAATGTTTTTCAAATGTAGATTCTGGACAACTGGAGATGTTGTTAAAAAAACCAAGAGAGGTTTTTCTTCAGAACGAATGGATTTAAAAAAAAATCCTCCCAGTTTGCAACATCTATCAAGGATCCAGAGATAGGAGCTCATTTTTGAGACCTAGTTTTTAGAAAAAAACCATTATATTTTTATTGGTAGATGAACTTGTTGAAGGGGAAAATCCATTTCTTGAGGAGGGTAAGAGGTATTTTGAACCAATTTTTCCTTATCATTCTTCATCCTATCATATTTCAGACCCATAGGACAAATGTTTAAGGAAAAAGGATGATTTTTGGGTTTTTCTGCCAATTAGGCAATTTCATAGCGAACCCTAGGCTTGAAGACCAGATTTCACTACGAAATCCCTGTAGGTGACTTTTTGTCAAAATCACAGTTTTGGGAAAAATAAAATATGGATTAAATTTTTATTTAGCTTATTTTATATAACCAACACATCAAAATCCGAAAAGAAGGCAGAAAATTGGCACATATAGGTGAAGTGGAGTTGCTACAAAATCATGTTATGGAACTACTTGTTTTACTCTGTTTTTGTAGCAAGCAGAATTTGGTAGAATTTTGGTATTTTGAAGGTGTATTGAAGGTCAAACAGCCACGTGGAAGGTTAAAGAGTATCATTGGAACACTCTAGCATAAATTTTCTCCTCGACAAATTTGTCTTTTGCTCTAGCTCAGCATTAAGACAATGATTAAATATCATGATAATCCTTCCCTTAAAAGTAGGGTGATTGGTTTCTAAATCTAGTGGGGTTATTTATGTTTTGATTATGGTTATTTGCACTCGAAACTTGACGATTATTGATGTAATTATGCCATTCTACAGTTAGTGAATGTAATAAATAGGAGGTAGAGTCCTAATAGGCCTCTAAGTCTTAAATTTAGTAGATGTCAATTTTACTTCCATGTATTTTTCTATTGGTTAAGATATGTGTCATCAAATAAGTTATAGGATCTATCGATGTAGGCAAACCTAATGTAAAGGCGATGAAGGCTATAAATAAGCATAATATCGAATAGAAGGGGGGTTGGAGAATGTTATTTGACACTATCACTTTGTAAATTTTTGATGATCAATAATATACAGTGACTTTGTTTTCTTCTTCACCTGAGATTATTTTTGTGTTTCAATGATGCTTATGTCCTATGTATCTTAATATTTTTGTTTCAATAGCTTGATGTTTACTTAATTATAATTCATGTTCCTCATGCTCTAAATTCCTTTGAATATTAGGCCATTGAATATTTATGTGTATGTTGTCCTTTCATTGAAACATTACCTGCCTCAGCTTCCACAAGGATAGCCATTTCCATTGAATTTCCTAACACTGACTCCATAATCCCAATGGTATAGAACCCTACACATTTTTCACCTGCAACCAAACACATTCAAGTCAATATCATAGAGTTAGCCATCTGATTTAATCATAATTGAATAAATCACAAGTTAAGTTGAGAGAGCCCTCTCAGGCTGAAGAGGCTTATCCTCAGTCAAAAGTTGGTTTGAAAGAGCTACTCTAAGTTATCTAGTGGAGCAGCCCATAAATACCAATTTAGAGATAACACAATACATGGTTCACATCTATTAGGTTTATTATATGACAAATTTTCTTCAGATAAAATTCCACAAGTGTGTGTAGAAACTATATTATTTAATAGATCATAAAGATTTTAAAATTATATTAATGAGAGATATATAGCACTCCTCAACAATATTGGAACATATAAACATGCTTTGGCACGCTCTAACATTCCTTGGAACCTCACATGTCTTAGAAAATCTTTATACCTAGAACATCTTGCCATGACTAGGACACCCAAGCACATGTTGGTAGGCCAGAGCATAACATAACACTCTCCTAGCACGTGATGGCATGCCTTTTAGTCCCTAACATTCCCTAAAACACTTTGGCATGCATTAACATACATGAGAACTTGGCACACATTGGAACTTGGCATGTATTGGAACCTATTATTAGTGTGCCTATAAGGCCCCTTTTGAAAAATATAAAGTCCCGACTTATTTACCCTATTATGTGTTCATTTCCTTTCATTTTATCTTGGTTCTTCCTTTTTTTTCCTTGATACCCATTGTCACATATTGGCATACTTTGGAACCCTACACATCCTAGCATGCCTTAGCATCTTGCATGTCTTGGAATTATTTGGCACATGTTAACACACATTGGAACTCCGTAGAACACTATGGCATTTCTTGACATGCCTTGATATTACCTAACATGCCTTACTAGTGCTTAACATACCTTGTCACTCCCTCCTTGGCATTATAGCTAGCACTCGTTGACACTCCCTAGCACACCCTCATATTCATTCACTTCCATACATTTTGACCTAGTGCTCTCTTATGCTTCCCTAGTACTCCCTAATACTCCTCAACATGCATTAGCACACTCTGTTACACCTTATCACTCTTTGACATTCCCTTCCACTTAATAACATGTGTATCACTCCCTAACACACATTGGCACTTAGAACGTTTTGCCGCTTGGAAAGTATTAGCATGTATATCATTATTTAAGATGCCTTGGTATGATTTGGCATGGTTTAATATTAAAGTTATTTGAGATAAATTATTGGAAAGTAAATGTGAATTAACAAAGGATGATTTGGCACTTAGAATGCACTAACACTTGGAACTTCCCACCTATTTCCACCTAGTGTTGGTTTGCCTAGCATGAACCTCTTGGAAAAGTTAAATTGATGACTTATTAACACTACAATGTGTTAATTTCCTTGTAGTTTGACTTGTTTCTCTTTTTTGTTTCCTTGATAGTCCCTAGCATGTATTTTCACACCCTTGCACATCTTCACATGCCTTAGAACTTGACACATATTAGCACATTTAACATTCCTTTGAACTATAGTTTTAAGGTTTTGTGGTGTGATTTTTGAGTAGCTGAATTCATAATCTCCACAGTATGCATTTTTGCGTTACATTTTGGGTCTAGATCAAGACCCATCAACTGGAAAAATTCCTTTGAACTATTTGGAACATGTTAGCATTCCTTAGAATTCCTTGTAACTCATGCCCTCACAACTATCCTTACATTTTTTCATGACTTGGGAACCCAATCAAGTCCTTAGATATTGTAGTTCATCTGTCATTGGACTGCTTTAGCCAGAAAAACTTGAACAATTTCACCTACTACAAGTAGATTGTACCTTGTTCACCTAAGAATTACCTATACCTCATCTTAGGCCACTCATTTCCAATTTCAAATTTTACCACTTAAGAAATTACCTAGACAAGGATCACATCTAGCCATGGCCATAAAAAGACTAAGCAACATAGGTTACATGGGCAATATTTCACATGTATGTCCAGCTCATATAAACATTAGAGCATTAACTGAGAGTTTGAAATAACTACAAGGTACACAAGTAATGCAAGATATAAGTTGGCACATGTCGAGTGCCCCAAAACATATACCCAATAATGTGCAATATGAAATTGTCTAAAAAAATTTAAAACAAGAGCATTCGGCCAAGTGTGTCGTATGTCATATAAAAATAATAAATAAAGGAAAAATAGTGTTGTGTCCAACAAAAAGTTCCCTTTTTCTAACACTTCTTTTTCGATCCCCTTAGTGAAATCGTCAGCTTACCTCTTGAAAATCCTATTATGAACCTCTTCTAACAAACTTCGTCCTTGGCACACTTTAATTCACTGACATTCCCTGGAACACGCCCTTATTTGTTCATTTCCATGCATTTAGGTCTCCCTTGTGATGCCTTACACTCCTTAATACTCCTCAACATTAATTGACATTGTTCAGCATGTGTTAGCACACATTTTCATTCCTTTGCATGCCTTAACCATCCCTATTTATCACGCCCTCACAACTACCCTTACTCAATTTTCAACTTGGGAACCTAACCAAGCCCTCTCTTGAATACAATACCTTGACCAAGTTAGGATTACTACAACTAAACTATGTTGTTGAATTTTGTAGCTTGGGAGGTGTTATCACTCTCCCCAACTTCCTAAGGCTGGCAATAGGATTGGATAAAGGTAACCACAGACAAAACTTTAGGTCAGGTAGCTAGTCCTACCTGGACCAGAGATGGGTCTCTCTATGTCACTTTTTAGTCAAAGGGATGACTGGATATATTTTTTCAAGCTAGTTATGATGCTCAATAGATTAAGGTTGTTGTTTGCTGGATATGAATGATAATTAGGAGACTAGGTCTATGGTTTTGATCTGATTTCAAAGGTTTAGTTGCAAAGGTAAGGGTGAGGCCAGGTAGGTAACATAACAATCATGATTAATTTTTCATTTTATATAGAGTTAAATGAGAGGGAATCATAATGAGCATGTTTTCTGTCAATTCATTCATCATAAGAGCAAGACAATTTCATGAAAAGCTTATGAAAAACAGAGATTGGAAAGCATGTTTTCTGTCAATAAACTGATAATACTTAGCATAAAGAATCATATATGTGAAATATGAGTAACATAACATTCAACATCATGAGTTTACATAGAAAATAAAATGCTCAAAGGCATACCACAAGAGTCTCAACACTATGTCTGCAACATTGTCCTTTATTTCATTAGCAAAAGCTTGTACAATAGCTCCACCGCAAATAACAACTATCCAACCCAAAAAAATACAACAGAGAGCCTAATTATAGAAAATATAGACTATGACATATCATCAGCTCTAAATTCCATCCAAAATGTTTCATAAATGAAAAATATGAGTCATTTCCTAGTTTCTAGGGATGTTAGAAACCATTCATTGAATTTTAGCTATAAACTAGGAGTGTTTGTCCCTTACATTAACTAGAAATTCCTTCATGATAGGAAGCCAAAAAAAACCTAATAAATCAAATTTAAACTCATAGGACAGATTTTCCTCAAATATTTTATCATTTCTAAGCTTGACAAGTGTCCTGAGGGAATCCAATGCTAATATGTGACAATTCTGACTAAGGAATTTAAAAATAAATTGCAGAAGCATAATAGAAATTTGGAGGGACTTTTGAGGCACGTTTAAGAGTAAAAATCCACTTCTGAAAGAATGGTCAACTATCCCTATCTGTCTAGTTTCCAGAACATCTTTAATTTTGAAAAATTACCCATGGGAAGGCTTCCAAAAGTTCATTCTCCCAAGGTTACTCCAGTGTGTTCCAGAAGCATAACAGTGTGTTCCGGAAGCATAACAAAGCCATTTGAGAGAGATTTTGGAGGTTTTTCTAGAGGAATTTGGGGCTTAAAGTGGTGTTTTTGGAAACCTTAGGATTTATTCTACAAAATGGAGTTCTCAAGCACGAAAAAACCTTGTTCCAAACTACTGAAAAGTTGATTTGAAGACAACTTGTCCAGAATTGCAAAAAATGATCTGGAGAAACTGTGTTGTTGGAATTTATCTCAAACCATAACACTTGTGCATAAATTGAAGGAGGTTTTTGTTATTTGCCCTATTTTTGAAAAAAAAAACTCTTTAAATTTTGTAAACTTCATCTCCATTACTTCACAACTTAATTTTGAAGCCAAACTTTCCCTGTGATAGTAGGGTAAGTTAGTGAGATGAAATGGGAGTGATAGGGTTGAGTAAAAATTCTGATAAAAATTCAGTGGATAGGGTAGTGTCTTGATTTTACAATGAAAGTGGAATGAGGAGAAATTGGCAAGTGTAAGGTGGTAAAAATCTTAAAACACAAGAAATTCCCAATTTAGGATGTGAGAATAACTAGTGTAAAAGTATTTTAGGTTTAGAAGGTGAAATTGGGGCTATGGAGCTAATAAAAAATTATAATAAAATTTCAGTGAATAGGATTACATTTTAGCTCCACATTTAAAGTGGAGTGAAAGAAAATGGATGGGTTTAGGGTATTCAAAACCCTAAAACACAGTTAAACCCTAGGTGTTCATTGTTTTCACTGTGTTGAAAAGCTAGAATGAGGGTTTGATTATATTAGGGATGTTAGGAATGGTAGTGTAGATGATAGGAGTGTATATATGGAGAATAGAGGATATAGGGATGTTTTTTATGTGATGGGGTATGGTTTTAGGTCAAAGGGATAGGTTAAGGTTTAACAAAAAAAAAATTATTTTATTTTTTATATATGGACAATGGATCAATATGGAGAAGACATAAGGGACATGAAAAAGGTTTTAAAATTTAAACATCAATCAAACACCAGCATTTAGGATGAAACATTATCTTGTATTAAGGATACACAAATAATGGATCACAAGCTCTGAGAGTTTTGGAGGTTTTAAAGCTTCAAGGCACTGGAAATTTCCTCTAAACATAAGCTTAACAACTGAATTTTGTAGAACACACAAGCGTAACAACTAAATTATATACACCACAGGAGCATAACAACTGAATTTTATAATGCACATGAGTGTAAATACTAGTTTTTTGTATTTCACATAAGCATAACATAGTGTTACAAGAGCATAACACTATGATTTTTTATTCCACAGAAGGATAGCAATTGGGTTTGAAAATGAAATACAATGCCCAAAAGTGTAACACAATAATCCAACAGTGTAATAAGATGCCCAGAAATGTAACACAAGTAGTTTTTAAGGGTTGTAAGAAAGTTTTGATGATATTTTAAGGCTTTGCTTCAGATATGAGAGATTATGGAGGGTAAGTGAAGTGAATATTTTCTCTCTCATATATATGAAATGGTAACTATAAAATAACAATGAAGTTTCCTTTCCCTTTATAAGTTTTGACGATCCTTACCTTTTGTCATGAGATCTACAATGACATTTTAACCCTTTTGCACTTTGAAATTGACTTTTTCCCCTTCAAATTAGGTAAGAAGGGATATCGAACTCCTTTTCATTCTTTAACACTTGAAGTGTTTTTATGACATTTGAAATGAGATTTGAACACAAACTTCTCCTTTCAAAGAAGACATTGAAACTGGTTTTCTTTAAAACTTTGAAATCTCTTCACACCTTTGAACTTTTACATGGGATAATGACTCTTTCAAAAGCAGATAAGATGTCTTTGAAGCTTGAAATGACTCTCTTGTCTTTGAATATGACAATAGATCAAAATTGATCTATTTTGAATCTCTTTGATAGTCAATGATGACTTTGTTGGTCCTTTAATGAGCTAGTGAGACAGAAACGATATGCTTTGAACTTTTTGAAACTTTGAGCCATATGAAACATGAGAGGTGGGCTTTTATTTCATATTCAAAACAAGATATCTCTTTCATTAGGGTTTTATGAATGGAATGGATGGTTGCTGCCTTATTTTAAGTGAAAATTTGAATATTTTTCAAAGGCAGAGATGAACCTAGACAATGACCTATATGAAATGGACTGACCAAACCCTAGAAATCTTCAGTGATGATGATGGATATGGTGACGTTGAGACTGATGATAGCAATGACCTTGAAAATGGTGATGATAAATGAAATGAAGGAGCAACATACATGGTTTAGACCTCTTTAGTGACCAAAATTATTTCTAAGAACTGGTTCAAAAAAGTAAAAAATTTGACCTATGAATTAATGGAAAACAACTGAAAGAGTCATTTTATCACTGACATACCTAAGCTAACATTGGATCCAGTTGGGGATGGTAGCTCCTTCAGGAGGTGTCAAGAACACTGTATATTATGTTTCCTTACCATTGGGCGATGGAGTCAAACTAGACTTTGAAAAACTTTGACAAACTGGAAATGATGAACTAATTCTGGAAATGAATTTGACTGAAAAACTGACTTGACTCTGACCTGAAAACTGATTGAAACATAACTTACAAAACTTATTAATGGTAGCATATCATCGAGACTTGAGGGTTTCGAATTCTGATGACAACTACCCACCTGCTGAGGACATATGTAAAATCATGTGAAATGATCCTTCTAGTGTAACCAATCCAACAAATGGCTACTTACTGAAATCCTACTCACATGTTCCTTGAGCGGGAAGGAGAAAAACGAAAGTGGAAACTCAACTTTTCCATTGAATCCAATACCTATATTGACAAATTTGGCAAATTATCCCTAGGTTTTCATTGTTTTCACCGTGTTTAAAAGCTAGAATGAGGGCTTTATTATATTATGGATGTTAGGAATGGTAGTGTAGATGATAGGAGTGTATATATGGAGAATAGAGGATGTATGGATGTAGTTTATGTGATTGGGTATGGTTTTAGGTCAAAGAGATAGGTTAGGGATTAACAATTTTTTTTTTTTTTATATATGGACAATGAATCAGTATGGAGAGGACATAAGGGACATGAAAAAGGTTTTAAATCTTCAACATCAATCAAAAACCAACATTTAGGATGAAACCTTATCTTATATTAAGGCTACACAAAGAATGGATCACAAGCTCTGAGAGTTTTGGAGGGCTTCAAGCTTCAAGGCATTGGAAATTTCCTCTAAACATAAGCGTAACAACTGAATTTTGTACACCACAAGAGTGTAACAACTGAATTATATACACCACAGAGCGTAAAAACTGACTTTTCTAATGCACTGTAGAAAAAAAAATGGTCTTTTCTATTTCACAGAAGCATAACATAGTGTTACAGGAGCGTAACACTGTGATTTTTTATTCCACAGAAGGGTAACAACGGATTTCGAAAATGAAATACAATGCCCATAAGCGTAAAAAAACGATCCAGTAGTGTAATAAGATGCCCAGAAATGTAACAAAAGTGGTTTTTCAGGGTTGTAAGTGAGTTTTGATGAGATTTTAATGATTTGCTTCAGATCTTAGAGAGTTTGAAGGGTAAGTGAAATGAAGAGTTGGTCTCTCATACATATGAAATGGTAACTATAAAATAACAATGAATTTTCCTTTCCTTTATAGGCTTTGATGGGCCTTACCTTTTGTCATGAGATTTACAATGACATTTTAACCCTTTTGCACTTTGAAAATGACTTTTTTCCCTTTCAAATGAGGTAAGAAGGGATATCGAACTCCTTTTCATTATTTGACACTTGAGGTGTTTTTATGACATTTGAAATGAGATTTGAAGACAAACTTCTCCTTTCAAAGAAGACAGTGAAACTAGTTTTCTTTAAAACTTTGAAATCTCTTCACACCTTTGAAATTTTACATGGGATAATGACTCTTTCAAAACTAGATAAGATGTCTTTGAAGCTTGAAATGAATCTCTTGTATTTTACTAGGACAGTAGATAAAAAATGACCTCTTTTGAATGTTGGGTATGTGTTATATTCTTTCCACGACTAGCCCCACGCGTTGTACGTTGCGCCGGGCGTAGCAGGGGGGTCACAGCCCCCCTTGTCAGGGTCTGGGGCAGCGCCCCGGCAAATTTTTTTTTGGTATGCGGTCCCACTCATATGTGGACCCACCCATGTTTTTTGCATGAGTTCGCACATGGTTTTGGGGTACGATCGTTTTCGATCCCTGGTATTTTGTAGATCCGGTCAAGGGAACTACGGTTATGTTCTAATCTAGGGTTAATAAATTGGGGTTTATGTATGCTTCCGCATGTATATATATGTGTTGTAACTCTAAAAGTAATATAATGAAAAATCAAGCTGGTCGTCCCAATTTGGGATCCAGGGGAAAATCTTTGTGTTTATCTATTTTATGTTTTATGCTCTCGCTATTGTTTATTTTCTGTTATAAGATTCGTGTGTAGATAATTTCTGTTCAGGGTTAAAACCTACATTTTGTATCAGAGTTATTTTGGCTTCAAGGGGACGCCTTTTCTATTGAGGATTTTTTGCTTGGGCTTGAGGTAGACCCTGTTCAGTGGGAGATCTGCGAGATCGATTCTTGCTATGAAAGAAGATGGCGAGCGGCGGAAATATAGAGATCGAGAAATTTAATGGTCAGAGATTTGAGTTATGGAAGCTCAATATGGAGGATCTGCTAGTGGATAAAGATTAGTGGATCGCGGTAGATCTAGGTACTAAACCAACGACAATGTCAGATGAAGACTGGAAGAAACTGGATCATAAGGCTAAGAGCACAATACAGTTGTGTGTCTTAGATTCAGTATTGTTGAATGTATCTCGGGAAGCTATAGCAAATAATTTGTGGGAAAAACTTGGGACTTTATACAAATCTAAGTCTCTGGTGAATAAGTTGTTTCTGCGAAAAAAGCTGTATAACCTGAGGATGAAGGATGGAGACTCGGTGACAGAGCATTTGAATGCCTTCAATACTATGGTAAGTCAGCTGCCATCTGTTGATATTAAAATCTCAGATGAAGATAAGTGCATCAGTTTTTTGTGTTCTCTACCAGACTCGTGGGACAGTCTGGTTATTGCAATAGGTAGAAATATAACTACCTTGAATTTTTATGACATTGTCTCAGCCTTGCTGTCGGAGGAAATGAGACGGAGAAATATGGAGGGTCAAAATTGAGATGCCTTATCTATACGAGGAAGGTCCCAAAACATAAACAAGAATAAGATTTTGAGTGAGAGGTCTAAATCTCCTGGAAATTTTGTAATGGTGTGCTGGAAATGCGGAAAGGAAGGGCACTACAAAAAGGAGTTCAGATCTAAAGCTCCTGAGAAAGGAAAGGGATCTGATGATGCTCCTTCTGTAGAGGCAAAAACCACCTCGGATGAAGGTGGGGATGTGTATTTGGCTTCTTCCTCAAGTACACATGTAGATCATGAGTCATGGATGATTAACTCAGGTGCATCCTTTCACTTCACTCCCCATAGAGAGTGGTTCTGCGAGTATGATAAATATGATGGTGGTGATGTCTTCCTAGGGGATGATAGGAAGGCCAGAATCATCGGACGTGGAAAGGTTAAGCTGAAGCTGCAAGGTGGAAGGATTAGAACACTTCTTGGTGTTTTTCATATTCCTGCATTGGCCAGAAATCTGATTTCTGTAAGCAAGATGGATGATGCAGGTGTAAAAACAGTGTTCTAGAAATATGCCTGCAAGATGGTTCGGGGAGCACTTGTATTAATGCGGGGATTTAGGATTGGAACTCTATACAAGCTACAAGGTAGCACTATTATTGATGGGTGTAACAGTTCTGTGGTTCTTGAATGTGGATTGGAAAGCCTAGTTGTCTCTGGAGAAAATACCATGCTATGGCATCAAAGGCTTGGACATATGAGAGAGAAGGGCCTTCAGATACTACATAGAAATGGTATGGTAGAAGGTATGTCTAATTGCTCTCTAGATTTTTATTTCTGCGAACATTGTGTATACGGGAAGCAGAATCGGGTGAGTTTTCCTTCTGGTGCTAAGAGGGCGAACAAGATATTAGAACTTGTGCACAGTGATGTGTTTGGACCTGTGTCAATTCCATCACTGGGAAAGTATGTGTACTATGTTTCATTGATAGATGAATTCTCAAGGAATACATGGATATATTTCTTAAGGAAGAAATCTGAAGTCTTTGACAAATTTAAAGAATTTAAGGCACTGGTGGAAAACTAGACATAGAAGAAGATAAAGGCACTGAGGACAGATAATGGTGGGGAGTTCTGCAAGAAGGAATTTGAAGAGTTCTGTAAGAAGTGTGGTATAGAACGGTAGAAGACTACTCCATACAGACCTCAGCAAAATGGAGTTGTAGAAAGAATGAACAGAACGTTGATGGAAAAGGCAAGAAGCATGCTCAGTGGTACCGGGCTAGGACAAGAATTCTGGGCAGAGGAAGTGGAGACTGCATGTTACTTAGTTAACATATCTCCTTCATCAACGTTGAAGGATAAGACTCCACATGAGGCATGGACTGGTAAGAAACCCTCTCTTTCACATCTAAGGGTATTTGGATGTGATGCATATGTACATGTTCCAAAGGAGAAAAGTACCAAGTTGGATAATAAATCTGAAAGGTGCATCTTTATTGGGTATAAGGATGGTTTAAAGGGTTACAAGCTTTGGAACCCAGAAACAAGGAAGGTTGTGTACAGCCGAGATGTGGTGTTTAGAGAAGTGAAAGATGTTGTTAAACATGAAGTCCTACCAAAGGAACCCGAGAAGATAGAGTTTGAGCTAAAGGAGGATGAATCAGACTCTACAACAGAAGAAGACTCAGAAGATGAAGAGCCACAAACTCCAACTTTGAGAAGATCAGTTCGGGAAAGAAGGCAACCAAAAAGGTATAGTCCATCTGCTTTCTGTTCAGGTTTTGCCTTAACTATAACTGATGATGAACCCAAAACTGTCAGGGAGGCAGTAGATTCAGAGGATGGAAAACTCTGGAAGGAGGCCATGGTTGATGAAATGGCATCCTTGCACAAAAATGAGGCATGGGATCTGGTGGAGTTGCCGGCTAGAAGGAAGCCCATTGGGAGAAAATGGGTGTTTAAAAAGAAGATGAATGTAGAAGGCAAGGTGGAGAAATACAAAGCTCAGTTGGTAGCAAAAGGTTATTCCCAGGTGCCGGGAATTGATTTTAGTGATATTTTTTCTCCTGTTGCCAAAGTTACTTCTATTAGATTACTTTTATCTGTTGCTGCTGCATTTGATTTTGAGATAGAACAGATGGATGTGAAGACAACATTTCTTCATGGGGATCTAGAAGAGGAGATCTACATGAAGCAACCTGAAGGCTTTATGGTAAAGGGTAAGAAAGAACTGGTATGCAGGTTGAAGAAGTCTCTGTATGGGTTAAAACAGTCACCAAGGATGTGGTATCAGAAATTTGATACCTATATACGGGGACTTGGCTTCACCAGAAGCAAGGAGGATCACCGTGTTTATTTTAAATTAATTGGTGACCGTGTTATTTATTTGGTATTGTATGTGGATGATATGTTGTTGATTGGAAATGACAAAGAAATTATCCAAGATTTTAAGACCCAACTGTTCTCCAAATTCGACATGAAGGATCTTGGTGCTGCAAACTATATTTTGGGCATGGAAATTAAGAGAGATCGGGCAAAGAGGAAGCTCTGGTTAAACCAGAGGAAGTATGTTGAGACTATATTGCAGAGGTTCAATATGCAGGATAGTAAATCGGTGAGTGTTCCTATTCCTGTAGGTGCAAAGCTTTCTGCTGAACAGTGTCCCAAGACACAAGAAGAAGAGGAGGATATGTCCCGTGTTCCATATGCAAGTGCAGTGGGTAGCCTGATGTATGCAATGGTCTGTACTAGACCAGACATTGCACATGCAGTGGGAGTATTGAGCATGTTTATGTCAAACCCAGGGAAGGAGCATTGGACAACAGTGAAGCGGGTTTTCAGATATTTACGTGGCACTAGTGATTATGGCTTGTGCTACCAAGGAAGACCAGGATTAGAAAGAATGTTGGACATTCGTGGTTTTGTTGATGCAGACTGGGCTGGAGATCTGGACCAAAGAAGATCTACAAGTGGGTATGTGTTTAGCATATTTGGAGGCGCAGTCAGTTGGATGAGTAAAAGACAGTCTGTAGTGGCTCTTTCAACTACAGAGGCAGAATACATAGCAGCCACTCATGCAAGCAAGGAAGCAGTTTGGTTGCATAGATTGTGTTCAAGTATGGGGTTGGTACAACAAGCTATAAGGATAGACTGTGATAGCCAAAGTGCAATTTTCTTGGCTAAGAACCCTGCTTATCATTCAAAGACAAAGCACATTGATGTTCAATATGACTTTGTTAGAGATATGGTAGAGGCTAAAAGGGTGTTGCTGGAAAAAGGTGGATACTTTGAAGAATGTTGTAGATGCATTGACAAAGTCTGTGAGCACTCAAAAGTTCTCTTGGTGTAGAGAAACAATGGGCGTTGAAGAATTGACCCAATGACTAAGCTCTCCTGTGGCCCCCTGTGGAAAGAAAAAAACAAGTGGGAGAATGTTGGGTATGTGTTATGTTCTTTCCACAACTAGCCCCACGCGCTGTACGTTGCACCGGGCGTAGCAGGGGGGTCACAGGGGGGGCAGTAGCCCCCCCTGTTGGGGTCCGAGGAAGCGCCCCGATGAAATTGTTTTTGGTATGCGGTCCCACTCATATGCGGACCCACCCATGTTTTGTGCATGAGTTTGCACATAGTTTTGGGGTATGATGGTTTTCGACCCCTGGTATTTTTTAGATCCGGTCAAGGGAACTACGGTTATGCTCTAATCCAGGGTTAATGGATTGGGGTTTATGTATGCTTCAGCATGTATATATATGTGTTGTAACACTAAAAGGAATATAATGAAAAATCAAGCTGGTCGTCCCAGTTTGGGATCCAGGGGAAAATCTTTGTGTTTATTTGTTTTATGTTTTATGCTCTCGCTATTGTTTATTTTCTGTTATAAGATTCGTGTGTAGATAATTTCTGTTCAAGGTTAAAACCTACATTGAATCTCTTTGAAAATCAAGGATGAATTTTTTGTTCCTTTAATGAGACAGTGGGACAGAAATGAGATGCTTTGAATTTTTTGGAACTTTGAGCCATATGAAACATGAGAGGTGGATTTTATTTCATCTTCAAAACAAGCTATATCTTTCATTAGGGTTCTATGAATGGAATGGAGGGTTTCTTCCTTATTTTAAGTGAAAATTTGAAGATTTTTCAAAGGCATAAATGAACCTAGACAATGAACTATATGAAATGGACTAACATAACCCTAGACCTCTTCAGTGGTGATGATGGAGATGGTGACCTTGAAACTGATGATGGAAATGACCTTGAAAATGGTGATGATAAATGAAATTAAGGAGCAATATACATGGTTTAGACCTCTTCAGTGACCAAAATTATTTTTGAGAACGAGTTCGAAAAAGTAAAAATTTTGACCTATGACTTAAGGGAAAACAACTGAAAGAGTCATTTGATTAATAACATACCTAAGCTAATATTGGCTCCAGCTGGGGATGGAAGATCCTTCAGGAGGTTTCAAGAACACCGTAGATTAGGTAGCCTTACCATTAGGCGATGGAGTCAAATTGAACTTTGAAAAACTGAAAATGATGAACTAATTCTAGAAATAACTTTGAATAGAAAAATAGACTTGACTCTGACTTGAAAACTGATTGAAACAAAACTTACAAAATTTATTAATGGCAACATATCATCAAGACTTAAGGGTTTCAAATTCTGATGAAAACTACCCACCTGCTGAAGACATATGTAAAATCATGTGAAATGACCCTTCTAGTGTAACCAATCCAAAAAATGGCTACTTACCAAAATCATACTCACACTTTCCTTTAGTGGGCAGGATAAAAACTAAAATTTTCCATTGAATCCAGTACCTATATTGACAAATTTGGAAAATTATTCCTCTACTGATGCAAATCAACAAATGATTTTTCAATTATATGCTCAATTACTTTTACCTGATGATTGGTAAGAGGAATTTTTTCGACAACCACAGTGCTAATGTGTACACCCACGCAATCTCAAACAACATGTTATTTTTCATTATTCTTTTCTTCTTGATTAGTTTCAGGCTACTGAGTTTCTTCCTTAACCTCTAGTTGATCAGTGTGTTGTGTTGCTGCCATAATTTTTTCTTGTGGGGAATATTTATGAGTATCTAGACAATACACATCATATGTTTCTTCATCAATCAAAGAGGAGGCTACTGTGTGCTGAGTATGATCTCATGTATCAAAGTGATTTTCTTCTTTAGATTGTTGTTGGAAGGAAAAATAATAGAAGGATCCAATGATCTCTTCACTATCCATACATTCGATATCATCAATTCCTTTAAGATATGCAATAAAACCTTCACAATAATCACAAAAAATTTATAAAAGAGAAAAACAAAGATGACACTTCCCATAATTCTTGAAGAATTCTCTATGGAAATATTTAAGAGAACATAAGATTCTTTCTAGTAACTCTTCATACCATGATCTTGCTTTCCCTTCCAGGGTAGCCATAAAAATTTTCATCAAGAAATCCTCAGGAAACTGAATCTTCAGTTTACATACATGCATGTGAAATCTAACCAGATGTAGAACGACCTCATCCTCGTTTCCATCTATGAATTTGGGAAGATAAGTTTTCCAATCTATGCAATGAATTCGATTTGCAAAACCAGGAATGTGAGCACGATTCATAGGAGCATACCTTCTAATATTTGAATCAATCTTGAAAATAGTGAAATCACCAAGAAATTGTTCAGGCTACCAATTTTTGAACAATGGAATTCCCATGAAAACTCTGAACCTTTGGATTCTTCGACACTGGAGTCGCTAGGTGAAAGATGCACAACCTTTCTTGTGCCTAACCACTGTTCACCATCAACAATCAGATCTAATTTTTTTCATTCTTTCTTGGGAAATATTTAACCTTCGCTCCCCGATAACGGCGCCAAGAATTTTATCACGTCCACTCTCCCCAACTTCCTAAGGCTGACAATAGGATTGGAGAAAGGTAATTGCAAAACAAACTTTAGGTGAGGTAGCTCGCCCTACCCGGACCAACTAGGGCTCTCTATATGTCACTTTGCAGTCAAAGGGATGACTATATATAATGTTTTAGGCTAGTTATGATGCTCAATAGATTAAGGTTTTTGTTTGTTTGGAGTTTTGCTGGATAGGAATGACAGTTAGGAGACTAGGTATAGGGTTTTCATCTGATTTCAAAGATTTTGTTGCAGAGGTAAGGGTGAGGCCAAGTAGGTAAGCTAAGAAGCATGATTAATTTTTCATTGTGTATAGAGTGAAATGAGAGGGAATCAGAATGATAATTAAACTAAATTCATTCATCGGAAGAGCAAGAGAATTTCATGAAAATACTATGAAAAACAGAGCATGGAAAGCACGTTTTTTGTCAATAAACTAATAAGACTTAGCATAAAGAAGCATATATGTGAATCATGAGTAACATAACATTCAACATCATGATTTTACAAAGAAAAATAAATGCTCAAAGACATACCACAGGAGTCTCAACGCCATGTCTGCAACATTGTCCTTGATTTCATTAGAAAAAGTTTGTACAATAGCCCCACTGCAAATAAAAACTATCCAACCCAAAAAAAGACAAAAGAGAGTCTAATTATAGAAAATATAGAATATGACACCTCACACCAATCCTCAAACCAATCAAATAAACAAATATGAATTTTTAAGAGCATCTACAACTTGCATAAGACTTGTAGGCAACATGCTACATCTTAAACCATTAGCACGCAACATGCTACATCTTAAACCATTAGCTTTAATACCGTGTTGGAGAATCGAGGGATTTTTTATATTATAAAACTCATATTTTAAAACAGAGGTGGTGTCTAAATACATTGTTACAACATCTAAGAACAACCAAACATAGTTCAACATACTAAGAAGTGTAAGAAACAAAGTTATTTCCATGCACAACACATATAATCTATTGTTCACCATATAATAAATATATCCATAAGACCATATTTCGTGGAACCAAGATGTAACCAACACAATCCATATTTTTATTAACATAAAATTAATAATAACATAAGAATGATTTGAATTAAAAACTAAACGGAAACGAGTCATGGTATAATGGAGGAATTCAAAACGTTGATATGGAAATCCAAAAGATAATGCAAACCCTACATAAGGAATAAAAGCATCACAAGTTAGATTTACCTTAGAAAATGAGGATACAAACTCCTCTTAAACACCCAAACTAAACCTAATTTACATCCTAAGTTCTTTTTGATCCCTTTCTAATGCTTCATAGATATGAAATTGAAATGGATATTTTTTCTATTTATAAAAACTATACCTCAAGCTCCATTTAAATTTGGATATTGTGGGTTGTCTTTAAAATATGTAAATTGAATTGATATTAAGCATAACCATATTGAAACCTCGTCCATAACATGTTTTGGTAATAAAGTATTGAATTTGGTGATTGTGTGGGTTGTATTCAAAATAGATAAATTGAATTTACATTAGGAAAAACCATACTAAAACCTCTCCCATAACATGTTTTTGCAATAAATAATTGAATTTGGTCATAGCATAAGATTTAAAACTGTTTCTGATTGACTAAAAGATTATTTTCCATATACACAAGGAAACAAGTTATCTAAGAAAAAATAAAAGTGTTTTTGAATAGTGAAAATCTACTCCTTAACGACACACCAATAAATCATTTCAAATAATATAATTTCCCTTAAATAACATTAATGAATTAGATCTCGCTCTCTTTGGCTTATACAATACAATAAAAATAAATTACTTAAAAATTACCATTTTCAAATAAATTTCCATAAAATATAGTGATATAATAATAAAAATTATACACCTAAAATAGCCTAGTCCCTTCCATTGAATGAGAGGAAAAGGATGAGATTGTTTAAAAAAAAATCAAACACTAAAATTTACCTTTTCCTACCGGAGAGAAAAAGATCCCTCCCTGCCTCCATCTACATTTTCCCTGAAGATGAAAAAAAGGATAAAATACTAAAGAAAGAGATAAAAGTGAGATCGAATTCAATTGTTCACCGATATTTCCCGAAATCATTCAAAAGGTCCATTCATCCTCTCCATCTCTTATTTCCTACTTAAGACTCCACTTCAAGTCAACATTTTCACTTGCACAAAATGAAGAATGCATCAAGTTTGAAAATATAAGAAAGTTAGATCTATGAATTTTCTATGTTATATCTTCCCTTCTTGTCATGTTTCTTTTCATGTTTGACACATTTCGAGGTTTTGATTTCAATTATTAGCTGTGTGATTGAAGAAGGCATGGATTTTATGAAAGGATTCAAGCCAGGGCTCTGATGGGGAAATCTAAGTTATACTCATGGTGCTTTGGCAATCATACGAAATTCATTATTATCATGTTATGAAAAAACAATATAAGGACTCTTTGGAATCATTGTGAATTCTTAAAGCTCAGGTGTTTTTCATCGAAGAGAGGGTTTTAATTGTGAAACCATGGTTATGCATAGAGATTTTATCCAACTACTACAGGGTTAGTCTCGTTCCATTATCCGTTTAGGGCATCGGGGAAAAAGAGGAGAGTAGGGTTAGACTTTTGGGACCCTCTAACTAGAAGGTTGTTGATCGGAATTTCTAATGCAACAAAACCTATCAACGATAGTGGGTGAACTTGAACCTATGGTTTTCTGCATGGATGGTTCCCTTTCTCTTTTTCATCTTTCCACAAGTCATTTGTATGCACTTTTTCTAGGAGGTTTGAGCTGCAATCCTTTTTCTCTTCCTTCTTTCTCAGTGAAAATTTGGTATTTTCAAAACAGTTTATTTCCTTTACTCCATGCATGAAATGGTATTTTTCTTCCAAGGGAAAAATTGCCATTTCATTTTAACTAGAAAATAAATTACACTTCTCATGTGCACTTGCACTACCAGAGGTTGAAAAAAATACTCCTCTTTTCTTGAAAATCACAAAAATATACACCTATTACCATTTAGAGGCATACTTTTAATAACAATAAATTAGTTAGTACTGCACATCAGAGCCTCCCAGGCTTTCCACCATCTTTAGAAGATCAAGGAAAAGCTACTCAGTTCAACAACCAAAAATTTTGAGCATTACTACACATGACATTAAACATTGCATTTAGAAATATGGATTACTTCATCCTTGTCTTCTTCACATAGTTTTACCCCTATTTAAATAAATTTTCATCTTTCTTTAATTCCTCATCCAAACACCTTGAGTTGATATTATGTAACCGATCAGTTCCATTCGTCCAATCGATAAGAAATATTGAATCTCCAAATACCTGAGATGGGATACCCTATTATTCTAAGAATATTTGAAGAGCCTGAGTGTCATGAATGCTACATAGTTATTAGTTCCAGCACATAACCCTACTTTCATCTTAAAATAATGGCATTCAGATGGGAATGGGAGAGACCCAGCATTGCTAATATTCTATGGGTCCTGGGTACCCCCATCAAAGAAGCCACATGTGTTCTCTTTATTAATTACTAGTTATTCTACGATTCTTTCATGATTTTGATTAACTTGAATGCATGAAATTGGTATATCTCTGCATCCTTACCATTTCTTCTAATTTGGTCTATCATATATATTTTTTTCAAATTTTTTATTATTATTATCATGTATATATTGTTTTCGATGGAGGTAAGGTGTTCAAAGTCCCACAAAGCTCCATGTTGTTGTGGATTAAATTAGTGACCCTTATGAAATCCATATTACATGGGTATTTTCATCTTTAATATTCAGTTATGTTGTGATGACCCCATGAGTATCAAACCAATCTTTTACACGACATGAAATATACTAATTTAAACTAGACCTAACAAACTTATTTATCATCTTCTATTATTATAATTCAAGAGTTCCATAGTTGTATATATATATTTATTTTTTTATGTAATTCATTCCCCAAGGAAACCCATTATAAAGTGGATGGAACCTCCATACTTATGATGAAATAAGTAATCAGAACAATTTCATGTTTTTCCAAATCACCAGGGTTCTTTGTCCTATTGCCTCCATGATAGACCAGGACAAACAAATTGTATTTTTTGGTAACCTTGTCACATATTTCGTGTTCCCATTGCTTAAGCAAACTTGTTGGAAACAAAAACAAAATACCAATAGATGATGGGACTTTCTTCATACAAAATTTGTTTTATTTCCCCTTAATGTATTCCTCCAAATAAATATCATTTTCATCATTAATTGATGTATTTATTTGCAAACATGTTTATACTACATTGTCTTCATATAGATTTACAACAAATGTTTCAACCTTTACTTGATTTGAATCTTCCTGAAGAGATATGTGGGAGGCCTCTCCTTAAAAATTAAAGAAATCATTGAGAAAATATTCCCTATCCCTTGATCACCTACAAGAATACCACCAACACATTGCATGTTTGTTTTCCCTTGTAGAACCATATAAGCCAATGCAATACTCTAGTACTTTAGCAAAGGTACTGAAAAAAGACCGCCATTAGGGGTACCTTCTACTGTTGGAAGACCTTGGTACTACAATAATTCTTTGATTGTCACTACTTCATAATCCTTTGGTTAGGATGGAACACGAGGAATAGCTACATTTAAGGATATTTCACAATCTATAATAGAAATTAAGTGCCTACCTACATTGTTGTAATCAATCTCATATTTTGTATCTAAATGAACATTCCAGTATGAAATATCATTCAATTTAGTTTTCTCAATCACTTCCTCATCAAGATTTACGGAACCATATTTTTAGATAAACAGAAAGCTCCCACCACTCCACTTCTTAATTTTTGGTTTCTATTCAAAACTCCCACTATTCCACTCCATGATTTATGGATTGTGTTCAGTAATCCCACACATCCACTCCTCCCTAGCTTGAAGCTTCTATTAAAAAAAATTATCTATCTGCACCTACATGACTTGTGGTTTCTTCTTAGCACTAAATTCTGAATGCTGGTAAGGTTTCCTTGTATTCTTCTTCCTTTCTATAAATTTTCCTCCCAATTTAGTTTTAGGTGATCCCTATAATCACAACCCAACTTGTATTCTTTCGTCAACATTGGTGCACATTTTTTCAGAATTCGATTCTGAAAGGTTAGAGTTCTTCTATGGTATCTTCCTTGAAATTTTCTATAGAGTTTTTATTTGATGGTTTACGCTAGGTAGGAGGTTTTCTATAAGCATCAACATTCACACTATCTAGTTTAGAAGTGTGTCCAAAGTGCTTAAGGGTGATTTTGAAATATTCATCACTATTATCTATTGGAGTGAGGTCTACCAACTCCCTTGTCACTAAATCCTTGACATTTTTTCACAAAATTTTGTATTTACCATAGGAAGATCATCATCAATAAAACTAGATCTTTTATGATTAACCCTAGCATCCAATGAATTCACAATGGAAATATGTGTGACAATATTATTTCCCATGTTTTTTGGGGGCATCCAGTATGATGCCGAAACCAAGCCATATCTCTGTTGGGGCCTTTGAGAGTTGACATGATACATAGTTTCCAACTCATCAAGGCCTGACACACTTTACAAATTTTGAAAATATTTGATGATGAACTTGGGGTAGTTCTGCGTAGTTGTTCTGAATGTAAGCTATTACATGAATTTGGCTTTAGGATCTCTCATAGGAAGATATATGGAATTTCAAATAGAAGAATCTGATTAGTCCCTTGGAAATAGGGTTCTTTGTGTAGATAGGGATGATAATTGATATCGAAGTTGGAAGAGTCTAAACCAATTGTAGATGTGCCAATGTTTATATGTTGTAGAATTTAATTTAAAAAACATATGATTTATAAGTGAAAATTACTTTTAAAAAAAATTGGAGATATTCTGGAAGAGTGAAATAACCAAATACTTTGTGATATTCTCACTCTGGCTCACACTCTACGATTCCCACTGAGTTCCTACAGACCCAAAAAAAAAAAAAAATCAATTTTGATAGTTAAAGGCCATTGTAAGATATTGTCACAGTCCATGATATTATTTCCAAGTTCTTCTGTAGGAATTTGTCTAATGGACGAAGAAATTTTTTTTATTATTAGAACAAGTCTTGTTCTAAGTACCTTCGAGCAAACTTCCAAAGGAGAAATGCAATGGAACTATGCCGAAAGCTCAAAAATTCACATTCATGTACAACTTGCTCCCATGAAATTCTAAAATATCTCAAAAAATATAGTAGCTTTGCTTCTTTTTCTGTAACTCCTCAGTAAATTTTCCTTTATTGAACTAAGACCAATGTCCTCAAGCCATAAATATATATCTCAAGTCCTTTGTAAGGCATCTTTGATGATCACCAGCTCCATCCTCCCTAATGGCATCTTTCTCACTTCCATTACTAGAGTTCTCAAATACTATCTTTCATAGTATCTTTAACTGTAAATTGGGAAACCATTACAGGACACATTTGTAAAATTCGATGTGATATATCAATAGGTTGGTCCTCAGTTGTTGGATTCCACCAAAGATCAAGCGGAAGAACATAACATGTATCAACCATGTTGAGAACAAGACTTGCAACTTTTAGGGACATTGTCATAATAGTTACCTCAGGGAGTGTCTTGAAATGATTCAAAACTTTATCACATGCTCTTATAGACATCGTTCCATCTAGCCTTCTATATTTTATGCATGATTTTTTTAGTGGAACCTCAAGAAAATCTAACATACTCGTCCACTAGGAAAAAACTATGGCTTTCTCTCATGTCTCTTTAATCTGTTTCTTTAGACATGGATTTGC
The DNA here is from genome assembly GCA_034641835.2 of Pinus albicaulis. Taxonomy (NCBI): domain Eukaryota; kingdom Viridiplantae; phylum Streptophyta; class Pinopsida; order Pinales; family Pinaceae; genus Pinus; species Pinus albicaulis. The sequence continues at coordinate 102,908,722 of CM076570.1, read as the reverse complement.
ATGTTGATTACGATTACCATTATTATATGTTTCAGCTGAATTTTTATTGATATTATTGACGTAACTGTTGATAGAGGCACTTGTATGTAACTTTGATAGGGCTTGGAGAGTTTATCTCAGATCTTTGATATTTGAAGAATGAAATTCTGGATTATAGAATTTCAAATTCAGTTCACTGAACCCTTATGAATTTGCAGAGATCTCATCATTGATATTATCATCAGAAGTGAAATGCTTTATGTTAGTTAAAGAAAACACATAATCATCCTTTATATTCCTTTTTCAGCCTTAAGTAGGAAAAATGCTATATTTTGGCTAAGTAAGGTGATATAATATGAATTGATTGCAAAATATATGACCACAGATGGTGATAATGACTTCTTCAGGGGCATAATTACATAGGACAGAAAGATCCAAAGAAATTTACAAACAATTTATCAAATCAATCTGTTTCTCCCTGGGTAGCTTCATTACTGCTTCTGCAGAAGATATCCAAGTAGAAATGGATAAGAAACTTTTAACAAAAATAGGATGATCACATGCTTGACGAATACATAACAAAATCAATAATATATTCACATCTATGTTCTTTTTCATAGTTCTTGAAGCATCATAGACCTTGAATTGAGCTTCTGAATGAACTTCAAGAAAGTGGTAAAAAACACGCTCTCCTGCAAAGAATTCAACTTTCTGCAAGGTGGCTATTTTAGGAGGTCATGTAATAATAGGTGCCCCATCAATGGTAGTACCTTTTCTGTATCAAATCATTATTGTCTTAAGGACAACTTGGAGCTTCTAGTATCCTAAAATTGGATTTCTGGAAATCGACAATTTTATTTTGGAATTGAAAGGCTTATAAAAAACATATGTATAATATTTAAGAAACCTAAAGAGATGAAAATATCATCAATATAATTGTGGATTGGTGTCCCAAAGAGACACCACCTTCGTTTAGCTTGTAAAACCCAACATGCTCTAGCAACTTGGGTCCTATGATTCTTAATATTCTGAGCTTCATCTAGAACCACCCTAAACCAACCCACTCTTGCAAGAGGGGGAGGAATATGTTCACTTGAGGAGCCATTTTATCCATTTCCGCTCTTTGTCTTCCTAGAATTATCTAACATATTATTTTACTTTTTAAGAATAAAAGAGTCAATTATACCAGAATCATCAATATTTCTTTTAAATTCTTTATAATAATCTCCAATATCTTTTTTTGGAGCCTCCATACTTATGATGGAATAAGTAATCAGAATAATTTCAAGCTTTGCCAACTCACCAAGGTCCTTTATCCTATTGCTTCCATGATATACCAGGACAAAAAAAAATTCTTTTGTGGTAACCTTGTCATGGATTTCATGTGGCCATTGCTTGTTGAGATTCAACAAGAAAATTTCAACACCCACGCCTAGTGCATTAAGCACCTACACTAGGGTGGGGCCCACAATGCTATTTTTGCTGCATGTCTATTTTAGTTATCCCTTAATTAAGATGGACAATAAACTGTAATCTATTATCAATGATAACTTGAAATAGTTAACTGAGAGTGATAAACTCATTTAGCTAGTGGATTTCAAGTTAGAGGTAGTTGGTGAGGCATCCAGAGTAATTCTGGTTGTAACAGAGTTCGAAGTGTAGTGGTGGATTAGATAATGCAGGTTGTAATCAGTTTAACTCAGTTAAGTGAGTTAAACTCAATTGTGCTAGTTGTAACTAAAGATACACTAGTGAGAGATCAATTGAATTAAATATTAATTAATTCACAATTATTGATCTCACATGCAACTGAGGATTTACTATTATTAGCTGCATGCATGTCAGATCCAGTGGAGACCCAGTTGAGATCTAGGTGAAATGGAAGTTGACTATCAGTTGTAGGATTATTGGGTTGCACACATGCAACAAAACACCCATTGGAATGCCCATGGTACTTGCGCAGTCAAGGAAGGCCATAATTCCTATATTTTAGGGATTTCTTTCATCAGGGATTGTGCAAGCAAGGCGGGTTTTCTGGAGGCAGTAAATTGGTTAAGTATTGGTCAGTTTTTGTATGACAGTGTGAGACAATTATTTGAGTACTAGAGGGCTCTTATGAGAAGAGTTTTGTATGTAATTTTTTCATGATCCATGCTGAATATAAAGTAGAAGATAATGGGGTTTTACGCAGCAATAATTCCCCATGATATTATCTGTGTTGTGTTTGATTTGATTCTTTTTACTTCATGTGATTATTGATTGTGTTTTTAATTCCACAAAAGATTTGCAGAACAGATTCAGTATTTAACTTTATTACATAGATATATAGAGTGAATACAAGATATACATGCATCTTGTATAATTTATACATGGTATCAGAGCATGGGAAATCATAATTGTGAAGTGTGAAGGAGGAGATGAGTTTGTGACTGGATAGAATTCGAATTTGCAGAAATAATTTCTTGGTGCTATAGCTGATTCAAGATCGAAATGGATTTCGATGGCTTGAGGTTAGAGTATTCACTCGAGGGAAACTCAAACTATATTGCTTGGAAGGAAAATATGGAGGTAGTACTCGAAAAAAATGGATTGAAGGAATTCATTGACAATGATGTTCCTAAGGCCACTATGACAGATGCTGCAAATCTTGATGCATGGAAAAAGAAAGTGGCAAAGGCAAGGAGGTTCCTGTTGGAGGGAGTACGAAACCACATTGTATCAAACCTCCATGGGAAATCCACACCATATGCAATGTGGAAGGCTTTGACGGATCTATTCCAAAGCAGCAACGACCATAGGAAATTGGGGCTCAAAGATAAACTCAAGAAGATCAAGATGGAGAAGGGTGACTCCATACCAAAATATATAACAAAGTTTGTCCAATGTTGGGATGAACTAGGGCGCGTTGTTATAATAGTTTTTGATGATGATTTCGTGAGCTTGGCTCTCCTATAACTTCCCAAGAGTTTGCACAGTTATCAATAATCTATCAATGGAAGGGAAAAAGTGCTAGAATTGGAATGATTGTGGTCGAATTTGGTGCAGGAGGAGTTCAGACTGAACATCAGAGATGGATATTTACCTAAGAAATAAGATGAATAAGATTGTGATTTGGCAGCCAAGGCAAAGAAGGGGAACGGGAATAAATTCCATTCCAAATCCGAGTCCAAGAATGGCAAGAAGCAGGACATGTCCAAGCTGAAGTGTTTTCACTGTCACGGGCATGGGAATTTTGCTACTAATTGCCCACAAAATAAGAAGAACAAGAAGGTTGGAGGATATGTAGCTGGTGAGGCTCTTTCCTCGTAATTTGAGCTTGAATTCTCATTGATCGCATGCATGGTGTAAAGTGCATTGGGATCTGTGTGGTATTTGGATAATGGCACTTCCTTTCACATGACGGGAGACAAGGAAATTTTCAATGACTTGGAGGAGAAGCATCTCCAAATGCATATTGAAATGGGTGATGACATGCTTCACAGTGCTACCGGGATTGGTACCATTACCTTTCAGAGGTAGAAAAGTAAACCCTTTCAATTAAAAGATGTAATGCATGTACCAAGTTTGAAGAAAAATTTAGTCTCAGTCGCAATGTTGGAGGATAGAGGCTATGATGTTGGTTTTAGTGAAGGAAAATACTTCCTGCAACATCAAACAACAATACAAGAAAAGAGGATAGGGATTTGAGCTCAGAATATCTATGATATGGAGGTAGATGGTTGCGCAATAATGATGGGCAAGGCAGATCAAGTGGTGAATCGGGATGAGGGAAAATAATGGCACATGATATTGGGACATCTTCACCATGGAGCCTTGAAATTCATGGAATAGATTTCTATAGGTCTTCCCCGGGGTACACTTGCACAGTCAAACACATGCAAGGGATGTACTATGGGAAAAATATGTAAAGGCCACCTTTCATGAGAAAGAGAATCGAGCTTCAGGGATCCTTGAGAGAGTTCACATAGACGTGTGTGGAACATTCTCTATTGATTCAACAACAAAACATAAGTACTATGTAATATTGGTTGATTAAATTTCTCGTAAGTGTTGGATATTATTCATGAAAAAGAAAGACATTCTCTAAGTTCTTAGAGTTTAAGGCACCAGTGGAGAAAGAGTCGGGGAATAAAGTGAAGGCACTTAGGAGTGATAATGGTGGAGAATACATCTCTAACGAATTCAAGAACTTCTACAGAAAATAAGGAATTCGAAGAGAACTGATAGTGCCTCATAATCCACAGCATAATGGGGTTGCAGAAAGGAATAATAGAACAATCATGGGTGCAGCAAGAGCGATGTTGCATGATCAAGGGCTACTGATGCATCTGTGGGTGGAAGCGTGCAACACTGCGATATTTCTGCAAAACTATTATCCTCATAGGATACTTGGCATGAGTACACCTGAAGAGGCTTTCACTAGTAAGAAACTTGATGTTTCACACTTTAAGATTTTTGGCTCATATGTTTATGTGCATGTGACCAAGGATGCCAGGAAGAAGCTGGAACCGACAACTGAGATCAGGATTTTTGTTGGGTACACTAAAACACACCATAATTATCATTTGTATTTTCCAAACAACAAAATGACTGTTGTGCGACTGGATATAAAATTTGATGAGGAGAAAGTTGTGTAGTTTTCCCTTGAGAGGGAGCTAGAATTGCATGCAGAGGAGGAACTATTGGTTCCCAAGGATGAGTCTGAAGATGTGGATTGAGTGGAGGAAAACACTCATGTAGAGCCATCCATTAGAAATGGTAGAAGGCACACCACAGAAGCTGATAGATTGAGACTTGATGTTGCAGAGAATGTAGGAGCCCTTACTTCACAGCACAGACAGAGACAATCTCTTGATTGATTTACTAGATACATGGCTCTTATGAGAAAATGTATTGTGACTGAACTATCTTCCTTTTATGAAGAAACACAGAAACCAACTTGGGTTAATGCAATGGTGGAGGAGTATGACTCCATTGTCAAGAAGAGTGCATGGGAGATAGTCCCAAAACTGGTTGACAAATCAGTGGTTGGATCGAGATGGATCTACAAGTTAAATAAATCTGTTGATGGGAGTGTGGTGAAATAAAAGGCTAGATTTGCTGCTTGGGGATTCTCACAGATCGAGGGGATAGATTATGATGAGAATTTTGCACCGGTTTCAAGGTAATATTCCATAAGATCCATCCTTGCAGTCTCAGTGCAGATGGGATGGCGCATTCATCAGATGGATTTGAAAACTAAATTTATCAATGGGATCATTAAGGAAGAGGTGTACATAGAGCAGCCTAAAGGTTTCAAAATCTTCAACAATGAGTCGCATGTGTGCCGACTCAAAAGAGCATTGTTTGGGCTAAAGCAAGCACCCTGTGCTTGGTACACTCAGATAGACAACTATTTCATCGAACTAGGTTTCACCAAAAGTGAAGCAGATGAAAAAATGTACCAGATTGTGGTTGAGAGTAAGCTATTAATTATTTTTCTCTATGTTGATGATATAATTTTGACTGATGATGAGCATCTGATACATTGATGAAAGAAGGATCTTGTAAGGGAGTTTTAAATGAAGGACATGGGAATCCGTCATTATTTCCTTGGATTGGAAATATGGCAGCGGGATGGTGAAATTTTTGTGTCTCAAGGAAAGTATGCAAAGGAGATATTGGGTAAGTTTCACATGGAGAGCTACAAACCCATGGATAATCCTCTTCTAGGAAATTGGAGGAAAGAGGATGCTACTTCTAGAGAGGTAGATGATGCTACTGTCTACAGGTAGTTAGTTGGTTCACTGATGTATCTAGTGAACACCAGACCATACATTTTCTACGCAATTAACTAGCTAAGTCAAGCTATGGTTAAGCCTATCATGATATTTTGGAAGGCGAGGAAGCATGTCTTGAGATACCTGAGGGGCACATCAGAGTATGTTCTATGGTATATATGGATAGAGGGAGTGAAGCTTCAAAGCTTAACGGATGCATATTGGGTGGGAAATCCATCAGAAAAAAATAACACATCAGGAGGGATCTTAAACATCAAATAGATAAAAATTTCTTAGTACAATAGGAAACAACGATCTGTGGCACTCAGTTCAGTGGAAGCTAAATAGATGGCAACAATCCAAGCTACATGTGAGGCTATCTGGATGAAAAAGGTCTTGGTTGGTTTGTTTGGTTCTCATATGGATCCGACAATGATTAATTGTGATAATCAGAGTTTCATTAAACTCTTGATTAATCATGTGTTTCATGATAGGTCCAAGCATATAGATATCTGGTACCATCATCTCAGAGATTATGTGTAGAGAAGGATAATGTTGCTACAGTACATTCCCACGGAATATTAGGATGCAGATATTCTGATGAAGGCGCTCACCAGGAGCAAATTCAAATACCATAGAGACAAGATCGGGGTGAAGGATAATCCTTTTCTTGTTGATAGGGAGTGTTGATATTCAACAAGAAAATTTCAACACCCACGCCTAGTGCATTTAGCACCTACACTAGGGTGGGGCCCACAGTGCTATTATTGGTGCATGTCTATTTTAGTTATCCCTTAATTATGATGGACAATAAACTGTAATCAGTTCTCAAGGATAACTTGAAATAGTTAACTGAGAGTGATAAACTCGGCTATTTAGTGGATTTCTAGTTAGAGGTAGTTGGTGAGGCATGTAGAGTAATTATAGTTGTAACGAAGTTAGAAGTGCAGTGGTGAATTTATTAATGCAGGTTGTAATAATTTTAACTCAATTAAGTGAGTTAAACTGCGTTGTGCTAGTTGTAACTGAAGATACACTAGTGAGAGATCAAGTGAATTAAATATTAATTAATTCACAATCAGTGATCTCACATGAAACTGAGAATTTACTATTATTAGCTGCATGCATGTCAGATCCAGTGGAGACCCAGTTGAGATCTAGTTGAAAGGGAAGTTGAATATCATTTGTAGGATTATTGGGTATTAAAAATGTAATAAAAAACCCATTGGAGTGCCCATGATACTTTCATAGTCAAGGAAGGCCATGATTACTATCTTTTAGGGATCACATTCATCAGGGTTTGCTCCAACAAGGCAGGTTGTCTGGAGACAATAAATTGGCTAAGTATTGGTTAGTTTTTGTATGAAAGTGTGAGAAAATTAGCGGAGTACTAGAGGGCTCTTGTGAGAAGATTTTTGTATGTAATTGTTTCATGATCCATGTTGAATATACAATAGAATATAGTGGGGTTTTTAGCAGCCAGATTTCCCCGGGAAATTATCTGTGTTGTGTTTGATTTGATTTTTCTTTACTTCATGTGATTAGCGATTGTGTTTTTCATTCTGAAAAATATTTGTAGAAGCGATTTAGTATTTAAATTTAGTACATTGTTAGATCGAGTTAATCCAATATACACATGCATGTTTTATAATTTCTACATTTCTTAAGAACACTTGTTGGACACACAACCAAAGTACTAGAAGATGGTCAACATTTCTTCATACATTTTTTTTTTCTTCCCCCTTAATGTATTCCTCCAAAGAAATATCATTTGCATCATTACTTGATGTATTTTGTTGAAAACATGTTGATACTACATCATTTTCATCTATATTTACAATATATTTTTCAACCTTTACTTGATTTGAATCTTCCCGAAGAGATCGGTTAGGATGCCTCCCCTTAAAAATTAAAGAAATCATTGAGACAATCTTCCCAATCCCTTGATCATCTGCAAGAATACCACCAAAATAGTGCATGTTGGTTTTCCCTTGTAGAACCATAAAAGCCAATGCAATCCTCTGGTACTTTAGCAAATTTACTAAAAAAATACTACCATTAGGGTAACTTCCACTATTGGAAGACCTTACGACTACAATACTACTATAAATGTCACTACTTCATAATCCTTTGGCTATGATGGTGCATTTGGACGAGTTGCATTTAAGTATATTACATAGCCTATAATAGAAAGAAAGTTCCTCCATGCATTTTTGCAATCAGGATCTTATTCTGTATCTAAATCACCATTCTAGTATGTAATATCATTCAGGTTAGGTTTCTCAATCACTTATTAAAATTTATTGAACCATATTTTTAGGTAAAAGGAAATCTCCCACCACTCCTCTCCTTGATGTATGGTTTCCGTTCAAAACTCCCACTCTTCCACTCCTTGATTTATGGATTTTGGTCAATACTCCTACACATACACTCCTCCCTGGCTTGTATCTTCTATTCAAAAATTTGACCTATGCACACCTATATGACTTGTGGTTTCTGCTCAATCCTAGGTATGGAAGTGCAATCATCGACATGAAAAAAATTTGTTGGAAGAAGAGCCCAAAGAGAGGTTAGCCATCAAGCATTCAATACATTTTCATCTACAAATTTCAAATTCAGATCCTACAATATTGAAAAAACCTGATTTTAATCCTCCTTGGCTGAAGAGATAAGGGGAAGTGAGTGAATTGAACAAAAAATATTTAGTCCCTACTTATTGAATTAGGGAGAAATGTTCCCGAGCATGGGAAGAAAATCATTAACCACCCAATCCCAATCCAAATTCAAGATTTAGAACCATTGAATAAACCCATAATTTCTCTATGCTATTGAAGCATTGAAAATTTATTAAATAACTCTAGATGTGAAGTTTTCCAATTGTGGGATATGGACAACCATAATATGGAAGCATGCAAAAATCATAATTGTGCCCCAATTACCATGTGCCTTTACATTACGAAATTGATTAGAGAAATTTTAATACAAATTGTGTATTTCCTTGATTCTCCTGATCTAAAAATTATATGCCACTATTAAATACATAATCGCTTCTACAAAAATTATTGCGGATTAATTTAAAACACGATCACCAATTGCAATCTCAAGAAGAAAGATCAATCACACATAACACAAATGTTTTTACCAGGAAAGCATAAAGATAAAAACACCACTATCATATACTATGTATATATCATGGATCATGAAAAAATCTCGTACAAAAATCTATTCCAAGATCTCTCAGTACAATATACAATCATCTCACACTGTCATACAAAAATTGGAAAATACATGCACCAATTTACTGCCTCCAGACAGGCTTCCTCCACTACACAATCCCTGATGGTAAAGGACCTCTGAATGAATCAATTTTCCTACCTTGACTACGCAATACTCATAGTCACATCCAATGTGTGTGTGGTTTCATGAGTTCACCCACTAATGTCACAACTGATAGTCAAATTGTCCCTTTCACCTACATCTCAACTGGGTCTCCAGTGGATCTGACATGCATGTAGTTAAAAATAGTAAATCTTCAGTTTCATGTGAGACCACTAATTTTGAATTAATTAATACTTAATTCACTAATCTCTCACTAGTGTATCTTTAGTTACAACTAGCACAACTGGGTTTAACTCACTTAACTGAGTTAAACTACTTTACAACTCACATAGCTACACATCCAACTCCGTTACAACTTCAAATCACTAATTTACAACTAATTCCACTTGTGTGTCCCACCAACCAACCTTTGAACTCAAATTTCACTTAGCTAACTGATTTTCCACTTCAGTTAACTATTTCCAAGTGCTCATTGAGAGTAGATTATTGTTTATTATCCAACTATTATTAAGGGATAATAATAGTCGACATGCATCTATAAATAGAAATGCGATCTATAAATAGAAATTGAACATACATCTATAAATATAACTTCATCTATAAATATAATTTTTTCATGCATCTAAAAATAGACTTCCACCTAAAAATAGCTTGTGTGGGCCCCACCTAGTGTTGGTGCTTAATTTTCACTGGAATCGAGGATGTTGTTTCTAGATGCCAATTTCATTATTTCTTCTTGCAAAATTCAATGCTCCCTCTCAACAAGAAAGGAATGTCTTTGCATGTGACATGCAACTCTATGCATGCGCCATGCAACCTTTGCATGCAACACTTCTCTAGTGTTTCTCACACATGCAACCTTTGCATGCAACACTTCTGAAATTGAATAGCCTCCAAAAAACTGAATCCATATAATGCATCTATCATCAAAGTCTTTTTACTTCCACTGGTACCAACTACACATGTCTTCTAGATCCATTGCGCTTTTGACCTCTGCATCCATGCACTCTGCACTTGCTGTCAACTCTGATCCACGCTCCAGTATCCGACACTGTCACTTTGTTTTCATGTCCTCACGACATCTGACTGCATCAATCAAACTGATCCTACTACTGCTACTCTGTGGGCTCCTCGTAGCCAGGTTCGATTCATGAAATCCACACCATGTATATGAATACTTCCCAGAAATTTCTTCTTGGGATTATCTATGCATGTCGCCCCAACTCTCACCTGGTGGTATAGCTGCATACACTCCCTCTGCCCATCTGGCTCAAAATTTCTCTGCATTATTGGTTGCTCCCACTCCATGATCCTCATTTTGTGGCTGCTCCACATCCCGAGGTTCACTCTTACCTGCATGCAAATCCAGCTCCCTCTCAAGGGTCAATTACATGGCTTTCTCACACTTCCCAACAGTAGGAAGCTCTGTAGAAATCCCATCTATAAAAACTCTATATAGATTCTTAACTTATATCCCAACCTTCTTGGCTTGCCCTGTTTATTTGTGTCGCATGAAAATTTTTCCTTCACTAAATACAAAATCATAGCCTCTATCCTCTAACATTGTGACGGAGACTAAATTTTTCTTCAAACCTGGAACATGCCTAAAATATTTTAAATGAAATAGTTTACATGATGCCCTCTGAAAGGTAATGGTACCAATTCTAGTCATTGTATCATCCATTGTCCCCCAAGACAATATGCATCTGGAGATCTTTCTCCACCAATTCACTGAAAAGTTTCTTATCTCCCATCATGTGAAAGGAAGCACCACTATCCAGGTACCACCCTGCTCTCAATGCACTTAAAACCATGCATGTGATCAATGAGAATTCAAGCTCAAATTGTGAGGCGATAGCCGCACCAGCTGCAACTCTAGCAGTCATCTTTTTCTTCTTATTATGTGGAAAATTTATGGCAATATGTCCATGCTCGTGACAGTGAAAACACTTCACTTTGGACATGTTGTGCTCCTTGCCATCTTCACTGACCTGAGATTTAGAATGGAATTTCTTCCCCTTCCCCTTCTTTTCCTTGGCATCCAAAGCACAATTCTCTTCATCATGATGCTTTGATGAAGAGCCATCTCTGGTGTTCCGCTTGAACTCCTCCTGCACTAGATCCGACCACAGTCGTTCCCAATTCGACAGTTTTTCTCGTCTGTTGACAGAGTATTCATAACTGTGCCAATGCTTTAGGGTAAACTGCTTGGGTGGTTGGTTTTCGTATATCCCTCTCAGGGCTTTCCGGTGCCCGAGGCAGACAGTCAGATTAGCTATGCTGTTCACAAAGATGGCATGAGCATGTTCATATTAGCTTGAAGTAACTTGAAGGAATACAATAGAGAATTACCTCTTTGACGGTCTTGGAATCTCTTGGAGAACGTCGAGCAGCAAAGTAAGAGTCCTTCCTCGCTGGCTCCAAATCTGAGATCTGCAATTAGTCAAAGCACCCACGTAACTTCTAATATAACAAGTATTCTATCAATTAAATCAACAATAAACATCTATATTATACACATATGAGCCATTCATATCATACTAAACAAATATTGAAACAAAAATATAACATTAAGCATCGAATGGACAAAACGAACATAGTTCTATTGATTTTGAAAGAAGGAGGATTACAACCATCGGTTGTACCAAGCCCTCCTCAGTCTCCCAATATCTCTTCTCTATCAAGTGAAGAAGTCCAAGCCAACAAACTCTCTAGGAGCCTCTTTGACTCTTGGCCTTCACAATGTCACACTATTCTCTATTCCACAAGTATACAAGAACTTTTGAGCAATCCTTCGACCTTCAATTAAGAGCCTTCAGCTCCTTCTTATAGGAGAGGGAGAAGGCCATTGTTGCCCTTCTCTTTCCACTTGTTTGGAATGGAAAAGGCTTAGATGTTTCCTTGATCTCCATGTTTTTTCCTCTCTTGGAGTTCAGTCTTCTATGGCAATGACCAATAATGAACTGGTGCTTCTGTAGTTTCCTTTGTGCACTGACTCCTTTGTGAGGGAAAGTCGGAGATTCAAATCTTTCTCCGTGCTCTTTTCCCAATTCAAACTTAAAACACGGGTAACGCGTCTCTCCATTGTAAACAAAGCATTTCCCTAGCCACTAACGCGGCCAATGTATTGCTTGCCTGTGTTATAACGCTCTTGTTCTGTTCTATATATGCGTTACCCTGGCAGAAATAGGTTTAATTTAGGTCTTTGTACTTCTTCCATATTTGTCTTCCCCTCTGAGCTGATGAGGAGGTATTTTGACCTGTAACAGATGCCCCCTAAAGTGTGAGGTCAGAGACGAAGACGATGGCCGGAATACTTTATAATTTGTAGAGAGAGAGAGATTGAAAGACTGAGGAAAACCTGAAACAACAACATATGTCAGAAAATATAGTATTTGCCTAGAGTCGGGCATGTCCCATGCTCAGTAGATTTAAACAACATGATTTCTCTAGAATAGAGATATGAAGAATCTTTCCACCAATAGGCACAATGTGGAAGTGTCTGTCATAACAGGATCAGGCTGAAGAAGCTGTCTCCATAAACAATATCGCAGCTTGGGGAAGGGAACACAACTTTAATGGTGTAGCCTTTGCCCCAAGGTCTTGACCGCCGATTCACTTAAACTGCATATTTCTCAACATGTGAATGAGGGAGTTGTCGTCGAACATGTGAGAAATCGTCTGATTGCCAGTCAATAATGAAAACTGTTAACAGACGCGAAGGTGGCCACCGATAATGATGATGGTCCCTAAGATGCCCAGTACAATCTAGCGAGTGTGAATAAAATAAGTTGAAGTCGAACACTCGTAGAATCATTCGACCAAGAGCCAATGATGAAGACCCTTGATCAAACACAAGACTACCTGCCACTGATGTCTGCAAGTATCTGGGTACTGATGTGTTTCTGGATCAACTTCCTAGATAAGGTGTTGAAGTCGATAGGAAGTGATCTGTTGAGAGGTAGGCACTGAGGCGTTCTACATCAGTCAACACGAAACGACAACCAACTGATTTTGTTTATGATTTGAGATAAGGAAGAGTAAATGGGAACGTCAGACGACAAATAATTTCTGGCATAATGAACGGTTTGGTTGATAACAGGAGCAATAGATAGCGATATCTTCTTGAACAATAGAAGGCACTCTAGCAGGGTACTAGGCAGCTGAAGCGTGTTGAACACCAAAGAGTGTGTTAGGATTTTACCGGTGCAGGGACACTGGGAAATGAAGGCTAATACTCATAGATGGTAGGGTTCGGCTGACTGCGAAAGAGTTTTCTGGGAAGTGCCATGTTCAAGAATTTTGCTGCCAAATCGACCTTTTTGAAAATGTAACAGAGGTAATATCCATTTTGTCCAAAATTTTCCCCGTCTGATTAAGTTTAACGAGTCCAGACGAGTAAACTCGGTGAATTTTTCATGTTTAGAGAGTCTGAAAAATGTCAGAAAAGACAACTCTGTGCCCCATCTGATTAGGTTTAACGAGTCCAGATGAGTAAACTCGGTGAATTTTTCATGTTTAGAGAGTCTGAAAAATGTCATAAAAGACAACTCCATGTCCTGTCTGATTAGGTTTAACGAGTCCAGATGAGAAAACTCGGTGAATTTTTCATGTTTAGGGAGTCTGAAAAATGTCGTAAAAGACGGCTCCATTGGGGTACCTTTGTCATGTCTTGATAACCGGGCACGGCAAAGGGGTAATAGTAAGCCCGAAACAGTTCATTTTCCGTTAGTTAGTCCATTGAATCCAGAAAAGTGAGAAAGTTATGTTCAATGGATGTCTACCTCATTTTGTTATGAGTACGAGGAGACGAAGTAAACTCAATTTTCTTTGTGAAATTTTAACGAGTCCAACAAAGAAAACTCGGTACCTCCATGAACTTTTAATGAGTTATGCGGAGAAAACTCGATACCTCTGTGAAATTTTAACGAGTCACGCGGAGAAAACTCGATACCTCCGTGAAATTTTAACGAGTCACGCGGAGAAAACTCGATATAATTTTTCTGTTTAAAGAGCTTTGAAAAAGAGGAAAAGAATGGCTCCTTGTTCTTTGTCTCAATAGTTTAACGAGGCTGACAAAGGTGACTCGGGATTTTTTCGGTTTTATGAGCGAGAAAAAGATTCCTAAAAAGAATGCTCAGTACTTCTCCATAGTTTTAACGAGCCTGAAGAAGAAAACTCTAGGTTTTTCGGATTAACGAGCAAGAAAGACCAAAAAGGACGCTCGATGCCAACTTCGTGTAAGTTTAACGAGTTCGAAGAAGAGAACTCAAGGTTTTTCGGATTAACGAGCAAGAAAAATACCATAAAAAGAACGCTCGATAAAACATGAGTATGTCTGCACATAAATCTTGATCCCTTATTAGAATCATTAGTACCAAATCTCGAGAGTTGCGACATGTGTACAGCGAGGAATCACGACTTTGTCGACTGACTTAAGAGAGTCATGCCCCAGAATTAGCTATAAGAAGGTCAGAAGACATTCATTTTCACTGTTTTGAGTGCTGTGAAGAAGCTCTGGAGTGAAAAAGGGGTGAAAACTTCAGCTGGTGATTACGGTCGATCCAGGCAACAGATTTCTATTCCGCGAGATCCAGGTAAGAGCTAGAACCTCCTGTTATCATTTAATTGCCAATTTTTTAGTTTTTGCTGGTTCAAAATTAGGAAATTTTGAGGCCCTAGAAAAATATTTGCGCCTAACGTGGGTTAGGAGTACAACATACGCGTTAAACGCACAACCCATGAGGGATGTAAGCGTTAGAACGCTCTGTTTTGTATTAGTGACCGCGTTAGGCGCAACATGCTTTCTAGCAATTCAATTTTTTCATTTTTGAAGTGGTCCAGGCAAATTTTAATCGGTTGGAAATGTTTCCTTTGCAGGTGTTCAGCTGTTAATCATGAGTATCTGGCGAGAAAGAGAGCATGAGCGGGAAGAACGAGAGATGGTGACGGATGCGGCAATTTTAATGGCTCTCCGCAGGTGCGGATTGCTTAAGTATGCCCGTTTAGAACTGATGAGGGGTCAAGAGGACCTCCTGAGGTGGCTGATCCAGCAGTGGGACGAGAGGCATCATGTCTTTCGGATTGGTGGCAACGAGCTCGCCATCGAAAAAGATGATGTTTACTTTTTTACCGGCTTGTCATGTTGTGAAGCGAGGCCCAATTTGACGGGGTCCAGAGCTAACCCTCGTTCCACTACCGATTTGATCCATGCGCACTGCATACGTGGCACCCAGGCTGTGAGTAACCGGATACCTATTGCACAGGTGACTTTGAGACCCTTGCGGTCTATTCTATGGATGATTGTTCACTTGGCAGGCACCAAGAGTCAGCATGTGGCTACCAAGTCCTAGATTCTCCTAGCCTTGGATTGTATGCAGCCTCAGGTTTTCGACTGGTGTGACGGTGTAGTCCGTTGGGTCCTAGCAGAGCTTACTGCATGCAAGACCCGTACTCAAAGAGAATTTGGGTACGGAACACTGATTGTTTCTTTCATACTGGATCGGATACCACTGATGAGGCCTAGGATCCCAAGAGCGCCATTGGGTCCACGCGAGCCGAGGCAGGCTCGGTGGGCCACTTTGCTTCCACAGACTGGAGAGGGTCCCGTCCGTCATTGTTTTGATGAGGGATTTTTTGATTGGCTGGACTCTGAGATCATCATGATTGAGGATTATCCCTATGTAGGGATGAACTTCACAGGCGATCCTGAGCTAGTCCTGCCCCCTGGCACCCAGTGGGGGCCCGATGGTAAGAAAAAATGATCAGTTGTTTTCAAAGAAGTTTTTGTTTTTAGCTTTTGAATTTTTATGTAAATTTTTTTTTTTGAAAAGGGGTGAAAATTAAGTTTTGACATGAAACTTTTTCTTGCTTGACACAGATGTGGCACCTATCCGTCTAGCTGGGGCCCCTCGCCATGCACGGCGAGGACTACAGCTACCCGCAGCTGGCGCACCTGTAGAGGAGGCAGAAGCCGGCGACGACGATGATACCCAGATTTTACATGAACTCTCCAGGAACCTGGAGGGTCTGAGTATGGGTATACCACCGCTTCCTATGCGGGAGGTTCCAGTTCGTCTGCAGCGGCATACTGTGGGTGTGCCAGAGAGATACTTGGTTCCTCTGAGGAGGATGGCTAGAGCAGTTGTATGCTATTATGAGCATCAGGCTTAGCTGTTTGGAGTAGATGTATTAGTGTCAGAGCATGGCTTAGTGAGCCAAATTTTGTAAAACACCCCAAGTTTTGGGAGATTTTTCTTTTTGATGTTTTCTATGTACTGGACACGACATATATCTATATATATATATATATATATTTTGGTGATTTTGTGTTTTTAAATTTTTATGCATTTTTTGATGTGATAAAAATATATGTACTCATGAGTAAATATTTTACAATAAATGTGACAAATGCCAATCTAACACATAATTTTCCAAAGAATCAGCTAATGCATTAAATTCTCTAGGAACGTGTTCAAATGTGATTGTTTGAAATTGACGTTCTAAAAGTCGCACTCGTAAAAAATAACGTAACAACACAGGGTGGCGGACACGGTAATGATTGTTTAACTGCATAATGATGAGTTGGGAATCTAACCTGACCACTAAATCAGAGATGTCACGAGATGCCGCTTCCGTGAGGAGTTGGATCACTGACATGTACTCGGCAACATTATTGGTGGCGTTACCCAGGAAGATTTCCTCGGAACCAAGAAGGTCCGACTCAGGAGTATAGAGAACCGAAGCAGCTGAAGCAATGCGTCTAGTGTGATGACTAGCACCGTCCGCATATCCGACGTATGATAACGAATGTGATGACATATGTGCGAAAAAATATTACATGAGAAAAACACCTTAAACCAAAAATAATCCAGAAGCATCAAAACAAATAGGCAAACTTATATACATAAAATTACAAAGCATATGCCTAGTGCGAAACTAGGCAAAATACTTCTTCAGATAGAGCCCATGGTGGGGCTCCTCGAGTGGAATTCCATTACAGTCCTGGAGTTCGTAAGCTCCTTTTGAGAGGGCTTTAGTAACGATGTAAGGACCGAGCCACAATGGTTGGAGTGTTCCTACCCCCAAGAGGTCATGTTTTTTATCATAAAGTAGAACAAGATCGCCTTCTTGGAAAGAACGAGGCTTGACAGATTTGTCGTATTGAGCTTTAACTCGGCGCTGGTGAGCTTCGAGTGCTAGTGTAGCATCTCGACGAGTTTCGTCCAAGTGATCGAGCGAGAGCAAGCGCTCTTCGATGGCGGTGGTGCCAGGCAGGAGTTCAACGGCCAGTTTAAGCGATGGGATTTCGCACTCAATCGGAAGTACTGCCTCCAGGCCGAAAGCAAGTTGGAAAGGTGTGAAGCCTGTGGCAGTTTTAACTGACGTTCGGTATGCCCATAACGCAGAATATAACTTTCGATGCCATGTGGTTTTATGGTTTCCGACCAATCGACGAATCATGGTTTTGAGAACGCCATTTATGGCTTCTACTTGACCATTAGCTTGAGGATAATAAGACGAAGATTGATCTTGTCGGAAACCTAGCATGGATGTTAATTCGGTCATCATATGATTTTGAAAATGAGATCCATGATCTGTGACAATCGATAGGGGTACGCCGAACCGACAGATAACCTGATTAAACAGGAAGAGAGTAGTGGTTTCGCCATCGGCCTTAAAAGTGGGAAGGGCTTCAGCCCATTTCGTAAAATAATCGACCGTAACCACGATGTAGTTGTGTCTGTTTTCCGAAGTGGGATTGTAGGTGACGAAGTTAATTCCGCATTTAGCGAAAGGACCGACGGAGATAACCGGGTGAAGGGGGGCAGGATGTGCGCGCATTTTCTTTGTGAAAATTTGACATGGATGGCATTTTTGGACTGCTGCAATGCAATCTTTAAACAAAGTGGGCCACCAGTAACCAGTGCGCAAGATTTTTTGGGTAGTAGCTATGCCCGAAAGATGACCACCACATGCCCCTGCATGGCAGTCATTCAAAACGCGTTCTGCCTCATCGATAGTGAGACAACGTCGGAGAATAGTATCAACACCACGACGATATAGTGTATCATTTAGCACGAGGTAGTGCCTTGCTTGGTGGCGGATACAACGACGGTCATTAGACGTGAGAGCTGGGCGGAAGTGTTGAGTTTGTAGGTAGACTAAGATGTCTCCATACCAGGGGTCCGAAGAGTCGACCAAGTAGACAGATTCATCAGGGAATGGATCATGAGCTACCTTTGCCGGGTCGATTCTGGGAAGGTCCGATAGTAATTCGGTGAAGACCATGGATTTCTTTGCTTTGGCAGCCGTGAACGCCAAATCAAATTGTTGGAGGATGACGATCCATTTGGAATATTTCCCTCCAATAATTTGTCTAGACAAGATATGTCGCATGGGATTCTCCAAAGCAATCACTGTAGTCTGTCACAGCAATATATAATGTCGGAGCTGGGTGACGGCGAAAACTACCGCCAGAGAGAGTTTCTCCACATGTGAATAACGTAATTCAGGTCCAATGAGACCTTTAGATAAATAGTAAATCACATGTTCGCTGTCGTCATCGTGTACTTGAACCAAAACCATTCCAAGGGAGGATGGTGATGCTGCCAGATAAAGGAGAAAGTCGCGTGAATAATCGGGGGCACTAAGGAGTGGGGCTGAAACAAGTGCATGTTTTAAAGCATCAAATGACCGTTGAGCTTGGTCATCCCACAAGTATAGTGTTCCTTTCTTCAACAATCGCATGAATCCTTTCGTCATCTCAGCATAGTTAACGATGAAATGACGCAAAAAGTTTGCCTTCCCCTGCAAGCTTTGGAGTTGAAGGATGGATTGTGGTGCCGGCAATTCAATAATTGCTTTTACCTTATCGGGATCAACCCTAATCCCGTGCTTGGAAACAATGAACCCTAACAATCGTCTGGACTCGACCATAAATACGCATTTATGAGGATTCAAGCGTATATTGTAGAACCTGCACCTAGCAAAAATTTCTCTTAAATGAGTTAGGTGGTTCTGTCGCTTCTTGGAATGAGCCAGAAGGTCATCCAAGTAAGCCTGTACAATATGTCGAATGTCATGAAAAGCATAGTCCATAGCCCGCTGAAAAGTTGCTCCAACATTCTTCAGGCCGAATGGGAGTTTTTTATACGCAAAAATGCCCCAAGGATAGATGAAAGCAGTTTTATGCTAGTCGTCTTTTTTTATGGCAATCTGGTTGTATCCCGAGAATCCATCCATGAAGGAAAAAGATTCACATTCGGCACAATCGTCGAGAATTTGATCAATGAATGGTGTAGGGTAATTGTCTTTTGGACAAGCGGCATTTAGATCGTTATAATCGACACAAACTCAAATAGTGCCTTGTTTTTTTATCAACGGGAACCGGATTGGAAACCCATTCAGTTAAGGGAACGGGGTAGATGAAGCCAACGTTTAAAAGTTTTTCTACTTCGACCTTAATGGCGGCTGCTTTGCGCGGGTGGACAGGTCTGAGTCGTTGCCAGATTGGTTTAGCATTGTCATAAGTCTTGATTTTGTGCTCGAAAATAGAAGGATCTATGCCGGGCATTTCGTCATAATACCAAGCAAAGACATCGCGGAATTCTTTAAAAAGAGATGTGAAGGACGCAATTTCCTCAGGATTGCAGTCGGCTCCAATCTGAATATTTTCCACGATACCCGTTTTGACCGAGATATCAATGAGTAATGTCTTGGAAAGATTACCCATGTTCCCTTCTGAATCGATAGTGTGGACAGTCGTATAAGAGGAGGGAACTATCTCAGGTTGGTCAAAAGACGGGATTTCAGTTTTTATCGCCTCCGAATCAATCGTCGAAGCGCGATGGTGGAACTCTCCCCAAGGTCGTTCTTCTAATGACGTGATCTCTCGAATAGCTTCGTCTGTAGGCCAGAATTCATTGAGGAGATCCTTAGAGAGAACCGTGATGGGAGAGAGGGTCGTACCTGTGGTCGAAACCATATCAGTGGAGGGTTCAGATGCGGTTTGGATGGCTTGGTAAGCCAACTCAACCGACGAAAGCGGCATCTGATCTCCATAGGAATCAATATCTGAAGGCGCCGGGATGATCCATGGGTCGATAGAGCCATCTGAAGAGGTGGATATCATTTCAATCGTGTTTGGGATCTGAGGCAGCGGTAGAGGAAAACAACCCAGTAGGGAAGATGCCTTCAGAAGACCGGTACCGATACTGACGTAAGAGTCAGGGACACCTCCTATTAAGGGTATAGAGCTACTTGGTAAAGTGGAATAATCAGGGGTGCAGAAGGATAGCTGATCGACCGTGACTATTTTCCCATCGAATGGAAATAGGATGAGTCGGAAGACCGAAGACACGATGGTGGTCATAGCATAAGACCAACTGCGACCAAGCAATAGATTATAGTCGAGATGACGCTCTACGACTTCAACGTCCACGTTTACCGTTTTCCCACTCAGAGTGATGGGAAAGCTAGCAAGATATCCTTTGGGTAGGAAGGTGTGGCCATCGAAATCTTTAAGGGAATTCGATGGTGGGGTTAGAGTAGGAGAACCTAAATTCAGCCAGCAAGCTTGTGACATAACGCAGGTCGAAGCACCTTCGTCTATGACAGTGCGATGGATGGGTCTCCCTTTCGACACAACCTGCACCTGGAATACGAGTTGATGCGAGAGGCGAGGATTAGCCTTTTCCATATCAAAGACTGCTAGCATGGAATCCTGGGGATCTATTCCACCAATGGCCGAAAGCAAGGCTTTCCTTTGTGCTGGACAGGTTTGTAATACTTCAAGTGCAGACATAGCTGACGGTGCCTGCGCCAAATCTTCTACAATCTTGTAGTTTTGGGCTGCACGTGCAGAGGTATTATGAGTCGTGCGTCGAAGTGTCCCTTTAGGGGGACGAATTACAGGTTCAACAGTAGGCCTTTCGATATGAAAATCGTTGGGCGGCGGCGGATTGGAACTAGTTCCAGGTTCCTGAGCATCTATGGTAGGAGTTCCATAAAGCTTGGCGCAAGTTTGAAGGTCAATACTCTCGATGCCATAAATGGCAGATGGTCCTTCGCCGGAAGGATACGAACCACCATTGCCCCGTTGATGGGGTTGTGGCGGGTTGTCAACCATATGTTGATGTTGCTGCTGTTGATTGGGGAAAGGATTGTGAAGAACGGCAGGTGTTCTCCCAGAATCCTTGTTAGCAATAAAATCAGTGCATTCCTGCAACCGAGGACATTTGTATGTCAAGTGGTCCTTCGCACAAATTTTACAAGGAAATCTCATGGGTTTATCCTTTCCTTTTTCATTAGCAGCATTTTTCTGATTAGAGTTATTCTGATTATTCGACTGCTCTTCCGAAGAAGATGTTTTCTTCTTATTCTTCCTATTTTTCCCGTTGGGTTTTTGTGAGGTTTGCATCGAATTTACCTCAGCGGAAGGGAGAAGAGTCGTTTGATGGGGGGCGGTGGCAGCCGAGGATGGCTGGGAGGTTTGCCCCCGAGACTGATTGGTGGCTACACCAGAGATCGCGCCAACGAGGCCATCGGCATGAGCTCCGGTTTTCTTAGTAGCCGAAGGGTTCGGGTTACCAGGGGCATGGGGGAGCAGATCGTAAAGCGTGCCGGATTGTGAATAAATTAAATCCAGGTGCTGGGCACGACGAATACATTGATCTTCTGTCACCGCACCAAAAAGGCCAATGTCTTTAGAGATATGGGGTAAAAGAGATTTGCAAAACCAATTTTCCAAGAGATGGTCTGGTATTGGCACTTTGACAAGCCTCCTCCTACGTCTCCATTCATGAATATGGTCGGAGATGTGGGTGGCGGTGTCTTGGCGTAGTGATGTTAACAATTCTATGCCGGTTTCCACTCTAATTGGTAGTTGAAAGTTCTTTAAGAACTCCGTCGCTAAAGCGCCAAACGTATTGATGGCGGCGCGTGGTAATTCAATGTACCACTTGGCAGCATTGCCTGTAAGGGTGCGGGAGAACAGTCGAAGGCGGACACTATCATCTACCATGGAATTGGATATGGACCACAAATGGAAGGTAGTGATGTGTGCGGCCGGGTCATCTCCATGCTTCCCGTCGAACTTCGGGATATCTGAAGGAATTTTATGCGGTATAGGAGGCCAAAGCGAGTTGTGATTGATGGGGTCGTTTGTCAGCTTATGGATGTCGGGTATGTCCAAAGCTGCCAAGAAAGGAAATTGTGGATTTTCCCCCGAGTCTAACCAAGGCAGTATGGGCTGACTACTTGGACCATAGGGTCCCCCCATCCATGTGTTACCAGAAGGGTAAGTGGGAATTTGATAAAAACCTCCCATAGGTGGAGGAGTAGGAACATACGGTTGCTGTCCATAGGGCATAGTGTATGGAGGGGCAAATGGTTGGTTGCCCCCAGCGTAAAAGTGCCCTCCCACTCCAGATGGAGGTTAGGGTTGGTTAGTCCAAATGGATGCAATAGAGTTTCCCGGAGGCATACTAGTACTTGCATAATTTGGCAACGGTATAGATCCTACACCTATGTTTGAACCACTTAAAGGGATAGTATTTACAATGGGTTGTCCCATTTGTCCTAAGGATTGCATAGGAAGAGAAATATTCCCTGCTACCTGTGTACTGATAACACTGCCCCCTGGTATAGTGGCCAGGGGGTTTGAACTCAACAGAGGGTTCCAACCGAAAGGGTTATTAAAGGGCACCGAAGTAGTCATGCTCGTGGGAGGAGCTACCGTGGTCCCCAACGTGGTCACGGTAGGAGTAGATGCCGAAGGGTTCGGTAAACTACTGACAGTTGTGTTGACCATAGGGTTGGGGGTAGGCATATGTTGACTACTGGGGTTACCCAGTAACGACATAAAACTGACAACCGGCGGGGAGGATGATGGCGAACCAAGAATGGTTGTCATTGGTATCGACCCTGTGGATACCGGTGGAGAAATAGATGTTGGTGTTGCCGCAGACATATCTTGGCGCGGTGGAATCTGGATTATCACCGGTCCTAACGGATCAGTGAGCGGAGGATTGTAATTAGGTACAACGCCTTCAGTGAAAGGGTCCTCTGGGAGTTCCGGCTGATAAGGGTATATGTGATAATCCAGATTAGTCAAAGGAGACTGCTCTTCCGTAGAAGGCCCGGGTTCACTAAGGTTCAATATTTCCTCTAAGGTGAGAGGAGGTAGACCTTGCTGTCGTCTAGACTGACGGCGTGGGTCAAGGGACGCCACGGTGACCGGTTTAATTTTAACAAATTTTATTTAAAATGTGATATATTATGAAGTCTCAAGTGACAGTAACCACACACTTACTAAAAAAGAAAAGACTCTCTAAAATCAATCAGCAAGCAGCCAGAATAGGGTGCCATGTCTGAGTACTACCGTTCACTGGTGATGAAATCCAGTCTCACAATAGCATACAGAGAGGGTTGGTCGAAAGTACAGTTACGGTTACTCTAGAGCTTCGCCCGAACCCCAGACGATAGGTGTAAGCACTCTCGTGAAGACAAGTACCCTCCTAAAGACTGAAGACAGAGTAGGTCCGTCTGTTTCAGGTACCAGGACAGCCCATCCCAGTCACCTTGTGTAAGTCCCTAAAAGTATGGCCACTAAGGATACCTCAAATCACAGACACTATCAGGGGGGTCCACGGTCAAGGACAGTGTGCTATATGGGCAGAATACCTAGATCCCCGATCTAGTTTCGACATCCCCGAAGGGAACCCCAATATATAACACACCCACAGGATGCAGTCGAAGGTGGGCTACCTTCTAGTGCACCCAAGTGTTGTCTCGCGCTGAGCTCCGGTAAAGGAACGGTCCCGATAATGTGAGTGCAGCAGGATTTCACTCGTTAATGACTCTAGTCTTCAAGTTTTGAGATCTTGGGTAGTTTTCTCACTTTCCTAACCCAAGATCCTAGCCTGAACTACTGTTTGTGTGAGCTCAAAAAGAGTTATTAGATTGATTTTATTATCGCTTTGTTTTTAGTGTACTTTGTTATTAGTCTTGCGGAGGGGGAATGGACGTATGAAGTATAGTGAGACTCTGACTCAATAAACCATGAAAAACATGCTCTAAATATTAACTTCAATGAAGAGTGTTTCTTTATCAATCATCCATGCACCAACATGTAAATAACACAACTCAACTTTCAAGATTCAGACTTCTATCTACCTCTTTTAACAGTCTGTGAAACAAACTTTCAGAATAAACTCAACTTAAATGCAGAAAAATAAAAAAAATTTCTCTTTTTTAAAAAGTAAATGCTTTGCACACTAACTAAATAAGAGAAAAAAATAATCAATGCCAGCTTTAGCAGACAAGCACAGGGATTCAGTCTGTAAAAGGTACTGGTGGCCAAAAAACTCAACAGCTAAAACACAGTCACAGTAGTGAACAGCAGGGTTTTTGGCTGGGTAACGCTCTGTCTGTGAGAAAATACAGCGTTATAACGCACTGTATTTAAGCCTAGACTGCGTTATAACGCAATGGATGAACTGCATAGGTCGCGTTAACCAGGGAAAAGCTCTTCAGTTGGCCAGACAGGAACAGGATTGAACTCTGCAAGCGTTTGGTATGTCTACTGGGCATCAAAAAAATGGTTGGAAGGATACCGAACAGAGGAGAGAAGAAATGAAGAAAGAAATAGTCCAGAAACTATGGGGAAGATCCCCAGCAGAGTCGCCAATTCTGCTTTAGGGTAAACTGCTTGGGTGGTTGGTTTTCTTATATCCCTCTCAGGGCTTTCCGGTGCCCGAGGAAGACAGTCAGATTAGCTATGCTGTTCACAAAGATGGCATGAGCATGTTCATATTAGCTTGAAATAACTTGAAGGAATACAATAGATAATTACCTCTTTGACGGTTTTGGAATCTCTTGGAGAGCGTTGAGCAGCAAAGCAAGAGTCCTTCTTCGCCGGCTCCAAATCTGAGACCTGCAATTAGTCAAAGCACCCGCGTAACTTCTAATATAACAAGTATTCTATCAATTAAATCAACAATAAACATCTAGATTATACACATCTGAGCCATTCATATCATACTAAAAAAATATTGAAACAACAATATAACATTAAGCATCGAATGGACAAAATGAACATAGTTCTATTGATTTTGAAAGAAGGAGGATTACAACCATCGGTTGTACCAAGCCCTCCTCAGTCTCCCAATCTCTCTTCTCTATCAAGTGAAGAAGTCCAAGCCAACAAACTCTCTAGGAGCCTCTTTGACTCTTGGCCTTCACAATTTCACACTATTCTCTATTCCACAAGTATACAAGAACTTTTGAGCAATCCTTCGCCTTCAATTAAGAGCCTTCAGCTCCTTCTTATAGGAGAGGGAGAAAGCCATTGTTTCCCTTCTCTTTTCCACTAGTTTGGAATGGAAAAGGCTTAGATGTTTCCTTGATCTCCATGCTTTTGCCTCTCTTGGAGTTCAGTCTTCTATGGCAATGACCAATAATGAACTGGTGCTTCTGCAGTTTCCTTTGTGCACTGACTCCTTTCTGAGGGAAAGTCGGAGATTCAAATATTTCTCCGCGCTCTTTTCCCAATTCAAACTTAAAACACGGGTAACGCGTCTCTCCAGTGTAAACAGAGCATTTCCCTAGCCACTAACGTGGCCAATGTATTGCTTGCCTGCGTTATAACGCTCTTGTTCTGTTCTATATATGTGTTACCCTGGCAGAAATAGGTTTAATTTAGGTCTTTGTACTTCTTCCATATTTGTCTTCCCCTCTGAGCTGATGAGGAGGTATTTTGACCTGTAACAGCCAAATCTTATGAAGTACCAAGAGAGCCAAAATCACCAAATCATCATCAACAAGACTTATTCCTACACTCCCAATCTCATTCCGAAATTGGACAAACTTTGTTAAGTTTACGAGAATAGTTTCATTCTTTTCCTTCTTGTTCTTCCTGAGTTTTCTTTCAGAACCAATTTCCTATGGCCGTTGTTGCTTTGGAATAGATCCTTCAAAGCCTTCCAAATAGAATATGTTGTGGCTTTCCCATGAAGGCTTGAGAAAATGTGGTCTCATACACCTTCCAACATAATTGTCCTCGCCCTTGCCACTTTCTTTTTCCATGCATCAAGTAATGCAACATCTGTCGAAGTAGGCTTAAGAACATCTTTGTCAATGAATTCCTTCAACCCATTATCTTTGAGAACCGCCTCCATCCCATCCTTCCAAGAAATTTATTTTGAGCTTCCCTTGAGTGCATACTCTAGCTGCAATCCATTGAAATCAATTTCAATGTTTACTCAACTGTAGCACCAAGAAAATATTTCTACAAATTCGAATTGTTTGCACCAGCAAACTCACCTCTTGCTTCATAATTTCAATCTTCTGTGCTCTGATACCATGCAAAAATTTTAATACAATTATGCATTGCCTGGATTATCCTGATCTGACAATTATATG
Source organism: Pinus albicaulis (assembly GCA_034641835.2). Classification (NCBI taxonomy): domain Eukaryota; kingdom Viridiplantae; phylum Streptophyta; class Pinopsida; order Pinales; family Pinaceae; genus Pinus; species Pinus albicaulis. The sequence continues at coordinate 102,882,221 of CM076570.1, read as the reverse complement.
CCACTTTTAAATACATAATCGCTTCTACAAAAATTCTTGCACAATTTAAAACATGATTGCCAATTGCAATATCAAGAAGAAAGATCAATCACACATAACAAAGATGTTTTTACCATGAAAGCATAAAGCTAAAAACCCCACTATCATATATTATGTATATATCATGGATCATGAAACAATCTCATACAAAACTCTAATCCAAGAGCTCTCATTACAATATACAATCGTCTCACACTGTCATACAAAAATTGGCAAATACATGTGCCAATTTACTGCCTCTAGACTACCTCCCTCCACTGTGCGTCCATGATGGTCAAGAACCTCTGAATGAATCAATCTTGCCTGCCTTGACTACACAATACTCATAGGCACATCCATTGTGTGTGTGGTTGCATGAGTGCACCCACTAATGTCACAACTGATAGTCAAACTGTCCCTTTCACCTACATCTCAACTAGGTCTCCACTAGATCTGACATGCATGTAGTTAAAAATAGTAAATCTTCAATTGCATGTGATACCAATGATTGTGAATTAATTAATAATTAATTCAATGATCTCTCACTAGTGTATCTTCAATTACAACTAGCACAATTGATTTTAACTCACTTAACCTTGTTAAACTACTTTACAACTCACATAACTACACATCCAACTCTATTACAACTTCGAATCACTTAGTTACAACTAAGTCCACTTGCATGTCCCACCAACCAACCTTTGAACTCTAATTTCACTTAGCTAACTAATTTTCCACTTCAATTAAATATTTCCAAGTGCTCATTGAGAATAGATTATTGTTTATTGTCCAACTATTATTAAGGGATAATAATAGTTAACATACATCTATAAATATACATGTGATCTATAAATAGAACTCGCACATACATATATAAATATAATTTTCTCATCATCTATAAATAGATTTTGCTCATGCATATAAAAATAGACTTCCACCTAAAAATAGCATGTGTGGGCCCCACCTAGTGTAGGTGCTTAATTTTCACTAGCATCAAGGATGTTGTTTTCGAATGCCAATTTCACTGTTTCTTGTTGCAAACTTCAACATTAACCACTCCTTTTTATAAATTAATTATACTAGATATTTAGCTATGATAATTCCAATGGATTAGGACGTCGTATCTCAGAAAAAGTTTCCCTGAGACCATCAGTCACTTTTCTTGTCTTTTTGTGGTTCTTCACTTCTCTTGTCATTGTGTGGGTCACTCCTTTTAGCCCCAAGTACATCACAGTACTCCAAGTTCAAGGGGTGGGATAAATAATATATATGAGTGGCATTTGTTCCATATTTTGATGATTACATCCCCTAGGGTGCCAAACAAAAGAGGGCCACACTCCTTAATAAAATGTTGAATTATTTCCAACAAAATGTTGAAGCCCACCAAAATGTCACATCAATATCCCAAAGTCATAAAAGATCAACAAGTGGCTCCATTATGGAGAGAAAATATTGACTTGATCACACCAAGCCTCATCAATAATGGTAATTCTAATCCAAATTGTCTTTTGAAGTTTGCCACTAAATACTAAACCATGGAAGACAATGTTGTCCTCGTATATACTAATTGTTTAAACATGATATTAGTTAGATTAAAATTTGGTTTCTCCAACCTTTAGAGTTGGAGATCATCAAATTATCGATACACTGCTTCAGCATGTTGGTGGGTAGAAATACAAATTTGAATTTTTATTCCATTTTCACATATAATTTTCATCCCTTTAAATTCAGCAACAATATATTTCAAAGGAAAATTTAACCTACGAAGCAAAAAAGGTCAAAAAAATATGGTATGTTACTTTGCGTGAGAATTTTCTTTGATCACCTGCATGATATTTGAAGGACCAATGATCTTGATTGCTTCTGATTTTTTTAGCAACCCAATCAATTGCCTTCTCCTCCCCTGAAGCTGCTATAGCCCTCAAGAAGTATGGAACTGCAGGAGATAAAGTGTTTACCAAGGGCTTATTGGTCATATTGGTCTAACCATAATAAATATAATGGACAAGCCATTACAACTCCAACAAGTACCAATTAGTTCTATAATTCTCAGTAGTCAATATCTACTTTAGAAAGAGTAGTGTGTAGTTTCTCGAAGTTTGGTCCCTTATACCTCTTAAGTGCTTCATTGACCACCTTAAGCATGTCTTGAAAATATAGTTACCACACTATATTAAAGGGTATCCCACATTAAAATTCAAATCCAACTCCAACATGGACAAACTCATCTTAGAATTATCTCTATAGTGAATCTCTCCTTTCATAAAAGAGTAGTGAATACATTCTCAAATTTTGGCCCCTTGTAACCCCTATTTTCTTAACCACCTTCAGCATGTCTTATGAATATTTTTACCACATTACCTGGAAATTTTTTCCAGATGGAAATACGGCCCTGGAAACTCTGTTGTCTGTCTCATCCTTTCACCAATATAGCATCTTTTTTCTAAGTTTCCACTATTAAGTCACTTGCAGGGCTCTTCAATAGTTAAGGGAACTTATACCTATTTTTGGATTTCTTTATTGCTTGGGGAACTTGGAAAACTAGGCTTCATCATGTTCCCTTTGAAACTAATTTCTTCTTAGGAGACAACTTCATAAAACTAAACTCGTTCAAATGGAGTTTAAATAAAATGGAATTTAACCCTAATGTAGGACACACTATAAGGAAAATTGCATTTTTTTGGGTGTGGAGCCTGATTATCTTCCTTATTTATATGTATCACCGTGTTAGATCCCTGTTCTTAATAGGGAGGAAATGCGGCCCATTGTTTGATCATAGTCGAGGGGGTCTAAGGGTGGAGACGACACCATTTTGGAGCGCACCCCACCCCGGCGGGGGGTTTCAAGGGAAGAGCCCCTGAAGCTAAAAGAATATGTAAAATTGCCTTCTAAAATATTTTAATTTCATAGTCAATCTGGGCTGTTCATTAGGCGGATGATATGACGGTAGAAGTTATGTTTAATTTATGTTTTTTTCCCTAGAAGGAAACCTCTCTGTATTATGTGGGTATTGTATTGTGGCTATGTATTGTGTGTGTATTCTGAGCAAGAAATAGAAAGGGGGATTGTGTGAGAGAGAAGAGTATATTACAGTGGATATGCTATAGGTTGTGTCTCTTCATTTTTCTAGATAATATAAAGGAAGGACTAGATGTTTCCATGGACTTAGCCCAAGTTGGGTGAACCATATATATCTATGTCTCTCTTTTTTTATATGTTTTATGTGTTTTTGTTTCCGCATATTTTATGTGTTCCATTACTAAGTAATATATAATTCGAACAACAGGTATCATAGACGAAGGTCTATTTGGCTAATAAACTTGCAGGAAAGAAGGGTTCCTGGTTCGAGTGGGAGCAACGGTAGAAGATGGTAGGTTTAGGGTCGAGAAATTTAACATCCAAAACTACCCACTGTGGAATATGGAGATGGAATATTATTTGTATCAGAAATATATTTACCTACACATGAAGAATGACACATGCAGAATGGGAATCTGTCGAGTATGACACATGCAGAATGGGAAATTCTCAATAGAAAGCTACTTGGAACAATACGGTTGTGCCTCGCAGCATCAGTATCCTTCAATATTTTGAAGTAAACAAAAATAGAGGGTTTAATTAAGGCATTGGAAAAAATATATGAAAAACCCTCGGACTCAAATAAGGTATTTATTATGAAACATTTATTTAATATGAAGATGTCATAAGGTGGATCTTTTTTTGACCATTTAAATGAATTTAATACGATTACCAATCAGTTAAGTTATGTAGGGGTAAAATTTGATGATGAATTTGGGGCTCTGTTATTTTTGTGCTCATTGGTAGAAAGTTGGAATGGTTTAGTTATGGCCATTAGTAACTTTGTCTCTGGTTCTAGTACTTTAAATTTTGATGATGTTTTTGGTGCTATCCTTAGCGAGGAAATGTGATGGAATATCCAGTGATAAAACAGGTAATTCTTTGAGTGTAGAGACCAGGGGAAGAAAAATGGAAAGAGGAAAGAGCGCAGGATATTGCAGTAAATAAAGGAAAGGCAGATCCAAGTCCAGATCAAGGATAGTGTGCTGGAAATGTGGAAAGAAATTAAACATGAAGAAAGACTGTAAATATCAGAAGGGAAAAGGAGATGCACAACAAGAAAACAATCATGAAGAAAATGTGATAGGTGATGTGTTACAAGATGCTTAGATTCTTTCTTTAGAAAATGTTACTGATTCCTAGGCGGTAGATTTATGGGCCTCATTCCATGCCACACCTAATAAGAATCATTTTCATGAATATGTTCAAGGATATTTTGGACAAGTTCGTCTAGGTGATGATAAACCCTATAAAATCGTTGGAATGGGTAAATTTGTTGTAAAATAACATAATGGAAAGCAATGGTTATTAAAGGTGGTAAGGCATGTACCAGATCTAAAGAAAAATTTGATTTCAACAAGGAAGTTAGGTGGTGCAGGTTTTGTGACAACTTGTACAGATAAAACCTAGAAGCTCACTAAAGGAGCCTCGGTAATAGAAAAAGGAGAAAGGTTTGGTACATTGTATTTGTGCAAGGGTATTTCTAACTATGTTAATGATATAAATTCCAAAGGATAAGATGCAAAATTATGGCATCACAGGCTCAGACACATGAGTGAGAAGGGGATGAAGATTCTTCTCTCAATAAATTTGTTGCCGGGTTTGAAGAATATTGGTTTGGATTTCTGTGAGAATTGTATTTATGCAAAAAAAGGAGAGTCAGATTTCTTAGAGTTGGGAAAAAAAAACAAGAGAAAAAAATTGGAGCTTGTGCATATAGATGTATGGAGACCTACTAAGGTATCATCTCTCAATGTATCTCACTATTATGTTACTTTTATTAATGATGCAACTATAAAAACTTGGATTTATTGTCTTAAGAATAAATTTGATGTATTTGATACTTTTAAGAAATGGAAATATCTGGTTGAGATTGAGACAGGAAATAATTTGAAGTGTCTGAGATCAGACAATGGAGGTGAATATTGCAGCAAAGAGTTTGATAGGTACTATTCAGAGCATGGAATTCACATAGAGAAGATAGTTCCAAGAACCATAAGAAAATGGTGTGTCAGAAAGGATGAACAGGACAATCATGGAGCGTGCAAGGTGCATGAGATTGCATGCAGGGTTCCTTTACAATTTTAGGCGGATGCTGTAGATACTGATGCTTATCTAATAAACATATGGCCTTCAAGTTCCTTGGATGGTGGTATTCCAAAGGAGGCATGGATAGGTAAAAAGGTAAAATACTCATTTTTAAATCCTTTTGGTTGTGAGGCCATTTTCCATATTAATAAAGAAAATATAACAAATCATGAGGAAAAATCAAAGAAATGCACCTTTATTGGATATGGTGCTAATGATTTTGGTTATTGCTTATATGATTATGAAAATCGAAAAATCATTAAGAGAAGATATGTAATATTCAATGAGAAGGTATTGTATAAGAATCGATTGCAGGAAAAGAAACAGGAAAAAGTAAACAAAGTATACATAGTTCTTGATGAGATCATAGAAAAAATTAAAGGTGCCTGAAAATAATAATAATCAACAACCACAACAACAACAACCACCACGACAGAAAAATTCACCTCAAACACCTGAAAGTGGTGCGAGAAGATCTACTAGGATAAGTATACCCCTTGAACGATACTCTCCTTCATTGTATTATTTATTGTTGACTGATTCTGGTGAACCTAAATGTTATGAAGAAACAATGCATGTAGAAGCCAGGACGAAGTGGGAGCTAGACATAAAAGAAGATATGGAATCATTAATACATAACCAGACTTGGGACTTAGTCAGGTTTCCTATAGGTAAAACAACATTGTAGAATAAATGGGTTTACAGGCTGAAGGAAGAAGATGGAGGAAAATAGAGGTACAAATCTAGACTTGTGGTGAAGGGGTTTCCATAGAAGAAAGGTATTGACTTTGATGAAATATTCTCTCCTGTTGTTAAGATGACTTCAATCAAAAATATTTTAAGTCTTGTAGCAGCGGAGGATTTTCTTCTTGAACAGTTAGATGTGAAGTCATAATTTCTCCATGGAGATTTGGAGGAAGAGATATATATGCAGCAACCACAAGTATATGAGGTCAAAGGGAAGAAAAGATTAATGTGCAGGTTAAAGAAGAGCTTGTATGGCTTAAAACAAGCTCCAATAGTGGTATCTACAATTTGGCAGGTCTATATTTTAACAAGGTTATAGTAGATGTCACTCTGATCATTGTGTTTATCTAAAAAAACAAAATGATGGCAGCTATATTATATTGTTATTGTATATAGATGACATTCTTGTTGTAGGGTCTAACATGCAGGAAATAAATGTGCTCAAAAGAAAATTGGCAAATTCATTTGCAATGAAGGATTTGGGAGCTGCAAAAAAAATCCATGGTATGAGAATAACTAGAGACATAAAAAATAAAAAATTAGCATTGTCTCGGAATGAGTACATACAAAAGGTGCTGAAAAGATTTAATATGCAAAATGAAAAACTAGTTATTACACCTTTGGCTAGAAATGGATCATATGTCTAAATTTCCATATGCATCAGCAGTTGGAAGCTTAATGTATGCAATGGTCTGCACAAGGCCTAATATTTCACATGCAGTGGGAGTTGTAAGAAGGTACATGAACAATCCAGGAAAATAACATTGGATGGTAGTGAAATGGATTCTCAAATATTTGAGAGGTACCACAAATCAAGCATTATGCTTTGGTGGTTCAAACATTTCTCTACAGGAATATGTTGATGCAGATATGGCAAGTGATAAAGATAACATGAGGAGCACTACAGGGTATGTATTTACTGTAGGTGGAAAAACCATTAGTTGGGTTTCAAAAATGAAAAATGTTGATGCACTTTTGACAATAGAGGCAGAGTATGTTTGTGCTACAGAGACTATTAAAGAAATGATTTGGTTACAAAGGTTTATGGATGAATTGGGTAAGAAGAAGGAGATGGGAAAGTTATACAGTGACAGCCAAAGTATCATTTATATTGAAAATAACTCAACATTTCATTTCAGGACTAAACACATACAATTCAAGTACCACTTCATACAGTTAGTGTTGGAAGATGGAAAGTTGAAGCTGGAAAAGATACACACTAGCTAGAATCTTGCATATATGCTAACAAAAGTTGTAACTAGGAAGAAATTGAGAATTTTCTCAATTTCAATTGGTATTAAAGTATGATGATGAAGATGAGAAACAACCAGGTCCAAAGTGGAGTAATTTTCCAGCAAGTGAAGCAACAGTGCAGTTGCTACAATCAGTCTCCAAGTGGGATATTGTTGCCAGGTGTGGAGCCTGATTATCTTCCTTATTTAGATATTCCACCACGTTGGACCCCTGTTCTTAATGGGGTGGGAACACCTCCCATTGTTCGATCGCTATCAGGGCGGTCGAGGGGACAGTGATGACACCATTTTGGATTCCCCCCCCCCCCCCCCACCTTCATAGGGGCTTTTCGAGGCAGGACCTCGAAGCTAAAAATAGAGGTGAAATTTCCTCGTAAAATATTTTAATTTCGTAGTCAATCTGGGTTGCTCATTTGGAAAATGATTTGATGGTAGAAGTTATGTTTAATTTAGGGTCTTTAGCCATAGAAGGAAGCCCCTCTGTTGTATGTGGGTATTGTATTGTGGCTATGTATCGTGTGTATATTCTGGGAGAGAAATAGAAAGGTGGATTGTGTGAGAGGGAAAATTATATTACATCAGATTTGTTGTAGGTTGTGTCTCTTCATTTTTCTAGATAATATAAAAGAACAGTTGGTTGTTCCCGTGGATGTAGCTCAAGTTGGGTGAACCACATATATTTTTTTCTCTCTTGTTTTATATGTTTTCTATGTTTGTGTTTCCGCATATTTCATGTGTTCCATTGCTCTGTAATATATTATTTTCTAAAAACTAGTATCAGAGCCGAAGGTCTATTTGGCTGATAAAATCACAGAAAATAAGGGTTCTTTGTTCAAGTGGGAGAAATGGTAGAAGTTAGTAGGTTTAGGGTCGATAAATTTAACAGCCAAAACTACCCACTATGGAAGATGTGGATGGAAGACTATCTATATCAGAAATATATGTACCTGCCATTGAGTGGAAAAACAAAGAATCCGTTGAGTATGAAAGATGCAGAATGGGATATTATTGATAGAAAGGCACTTGGAACAATATGTTTGTGCCTCACAATGTCGGTAGCCTTCAATATTTCAAAGGAAACAACAACGGAGGGCTTAGTTAAGGCATTGGTGAAACTATATGAAAAACCCTCGGCCTAAGATAAGGTATTTCTTATGAAAGACGTATTTAATATGAAGATGTTGGAAGGTGAATATGTTGTTGACCATTTAAATGGATTTAATATGATTACTAGTCAATTAAGTTCTATAGGGGTAAAATTTGATGATGAAGTTAGGGTTCTGTTATTTTTGTGTTGATTGCGAGAAAGTTGGAATGGTTTAGTTATGGCCATTAGTAAATCTATCTATGGACCTAGTAATTTAAAGTTTGATGATGTTGTCGGTGCTATCCTTAGTGATGAAATGTGACGGAAAATCTCTGGTGAGACATCAGGTAATTCTTTGAGTGTAGAGACAAGGGGAAGAAAAAAGGAAAGAGAAAAGAGCTCAGGATATCGCAGTAAATCAAGGAAAGGCAGATCCAAGTCGAGATTGGGGATAGTGTGTTGGAAATGTGGAAAGAAAGGAAACATGAAGAAACATTGTAAATTTTGGAAGGGGAAAGAAGGAGACATGCAACAAGAAAACAATCATGAAGAAAATGTTACATGTGACGTGTTACAAGATTCTTTGATTCTTTCTTTAGAAAATTTTATTGATTCCTGGGTGGTATATTTAGGGGCATCATTCCATGCCACACTTTATAAGAATCATTTTCATGACTATGTTCAAGGAGATTGTGGACAAGTTTGTCTGGGTGATGATAAACCCTGTAAAGTCATTGGAATGGGTAAATTTCTTGTAAAATAGTAGAATGGAAACCAATGGTTATTAAAAGAGTTAAGGCATGTTCCAGATCTGAAGAAATTTTTTATTTTAACAGGGAAATTAGGTGATGAAGGTTTTGTGACAAATTTTATAGATAAAACCTAGAAGGTCACTAAAGGAGCCCAGGTAATAGAAAAAGGAGAAAAAATTGGTACATTGTATTTATGCAATTGTATTTATAACTATGTTAATACTTTAAATTCCAAAGGAGAAGATGCAACATTATGGCATCATAGTATCGGACACATGAGTGATAAGAGGATGAAGATTCTTCACTCAAGAAATTTTTTGTCGAGTTTGAAGAATATTGATTTGGATTTCTATGAGAATTTCATTTATGGAAAACAGAAGAGAGTCAGATTTCTTAGAGTTAGGAAATAAAAGAAGAGCAAAAAAATAAAGCTTTTGCATATAATTGTATGGGGACCTTCTCAGGTATCATCTCTCGGTGGCTCTCATTATTATGTTACTTTTATTAACGATGTGAATAGAAAAACTTGGATTTATTGTAATCAGAATAAATCTGATGCATTTGATACTTTCTAGAAATGGAAATGTTTGGTTGAGATTGAGACAGGAAAGAATTTGAAGTGCCTGAGATCAAAAAATGTAGGTGAATATTGCAGCAAAGAGTTTGATAGGTATTTTTCAGAGCATGGAATTTGCAGAGAGAAGACAATTCCAAGAACACCACAAGAAAATAGTGTGTCAGAAAGGATGAATAGTACAATCATGGAGCGTGAAAGGTGCATGAAATTGCATGCAATATTTCCTTTACAATTTTGGACAAATGTTGTAGATAATGTTGTTTATCTAATAAACATAGGGCCTTCAATTTCCTTGGATGGTGGTATTCTAGAGGAGGAATAGACAAGTAAAAAGGTAAAACAATATTTTTTAAAGCCTTTTGGTTGTGAGGCCTTTTTCCATATTAATAAAGAAAATAGAAAAAATATTGAGGAAAATCAAAGAAATGTACCTTTATTGGATATGGTGTTAATGATTCTGGTTATCGCTTATATGATTATAAAAATCACAAAATCATTAGGAGTAGAGATGTAATATTCAATGAAAAGGTCTTGTAGAAGAATTAGTCACAGGAAAAGAAACAAGAAAAAAAACAAAGAATACACAGTTCTTGATGAGATCACAAAAAAATTAAAGGTGCCTGAAAATAATAATAATCAATAGCTACAACAACAATAACCACCATAACAGAAAAAATCATCTCAAACACATGAAAGTGGTGTCAAAAGATCTAACAAGATAAGTAGACCCCTTGAACGATACTCTCCTTCATTATATTATTTATTGTTGAATGATTCTGGTGAAACCGAATGTTATGAAGAAGCAATGTAGGTAGAAACCAAGACAAAGTGGGAGTTAGCCATGAAAGAAGAGATGGACTCCTTAATATATAACCAGACTTGTGACTTAGCTAGGTTGCTTGTAGGTAAAACAACGTTGTATAATAAATATGTTTACAGGGTGAAAGAAGAAGATGGAGGAAAACAAAGGTACAAGGCTAGACTTGTGGTGAAGGGGTTTTCACAGAAGAAATGTATTGAATTTGATGAAATATTTGCTCCTGTTGTTAAGATGACTTAAATCTGAACTATTTTAAGTCTTGTAGCAGTGGAAGATTTTCATCTTGAATAGTTAGATGTCAATACATAATTTCTCCATGGATATTTGGAGGAAGATACATATATATGAAGCAACCACAAAGATACGAGGTCAAAGGGAAAGAAAAATTAGTGTGCAGGTTAAAGAAGATCTTGTAGGGCTTAAGGCTCCAAGTCAGTGATATCTAAAATTTGACAGGTTTATGTTTGAAAAAGGTTATAGAGGATCTCACTCTGATCATTGTGTTTATCTGAAAAGGAAAAATGATGGAAGCTATATTATATTGTTATTGTATGTAGATGGCATGCTTGTTGTAGGTTCTAACATGAAGGAAATAAATGTGCTCAAAATAAATTTGGCAAATTCATTTGCAATGAAGGATTTGGGAGTGGAAAAACAAATCCTTGGTATGAGAATAATTATAGAACGGAAAAATCACAAATTAACATTGTAACAGAATGAGTACATGCAAAATATGTTGAAAATATTTAATATGCAAAATGAAAAAATAGTTAGTACGCCTTTGGCTAGCCATTTCAAACTTAGTACGGAGATGTGCCCCAAAAACCAAGAAGAAATGGATTATATGTCTAAATTTCCATATGCATAAGTAATTGGAAGCTTAATGTATTCAATGGTATGCACAAGGCCTAATATTGCACATGCAGTGGGAGTTGTAAGATGGTACATGAACAATCCAGGAAAAGAAAATTGGATGGCAGTGAAATGGATTCTTAGATATTTGAGAGGTGCCACAAATTAAGCATTATGCTTAGGTGGTTCAAACATTTCTATACATGGATATGGTGATGCAGATATGGCAGGTGATAGAGATAACAGGAGGAGCACTAAAGTGTATGTATTTACTGTAGGTGGAACAGTTGTTAGTGTGGTTTCAAAAATCCAAATTGTTGTTGCACTTTCAACAACAAAAGTAGAGTATGTTGCTGCTACAGAGGCTAGTGAAGAAATTATTTGGTTACAAAGGTTTATGGATGAAATTAGATAAGAAGCAGGAGATGGGCAAGTTATATAGTGACAAACAGAGTGCCATTCATCTTGCAAAGAACTTAGCATTTCATTTCAGGACTAAACACATACATCTCAAGTACCAATTCATACGGTTAGTGTTGGAAGATGGATAGTTGAAGCCGGAAAAGATACACACTAGCCAGAATCCTGCAGATATGCTAACAAAAGTTGTAACTAGGGAGAACTGAGATTCTGCTCCATTTCAATTGGTCTTCAAGTATGGCGATGAATATGAGAAGCCACAAGGTCCAAATTGGATTAATTGTCCAAAAAATGAAGCAGCAATGCAGTTGCCACAATCAGTCTCCAAGTGAGAGATTGTTAGGTGTGGAGCCTGCTTATCTTCCTTATGTAGATGTATCACCACATTGGACCCCTATTCTTAATGGGGTGGCAACGCCGCCTATCATTTGATTGACATCAGGGGGTCCAATGGGGAGCGACGACACAATTTTGGATCCCCCCCCCCCCGGTGGGGGGTATCAGGGGCAACACCCCCGAAGGTAAAAACATATGTAAAATTTCCTTGTAATTTTTTTTTAATTTTATAGTCAATCTAGGCCGTTCGTTAGGCGGATGATCTAAAGGAAGAAGTTATGTTTAATTTAGGGTTTTTTTTCTCTAGAAGGCTACCCCTATCATTAGGGGAATTTTGAGGTTTGAAATGGGCCTCCAAAGGAAATTATAAAATAATAGTGGAAATAATAAACTAATATTTGATTACATCATCAAACTTTAGAGGGAAACAAGGAAAAGCTACTTTTTCAACTTGTATTTTCAACTTATCTCCCAAAATGTTTACTCAAATTTTGACCGGGAGTACTTGTTGGATGCATAATTTAATTCCTCATGTAAGGAGTACCCATGTTGCATACTTTCGATCGATCCTTCTACACGAAAAATGAGAAATACTTGAAAAACATTATTGCAATCATGTTTTTTCATGTATTTCTCATTTTTCATGTAGCAGGGTCCATAAAAAGTATGAAACATGGGTACTCCTTGGATGAGGAATTAAATTTTTCATCCAACGAGTACTCCCGCTCGAAGTTTGAGTAAACAATTTGGGATATAAGTTGAAAATACGAGTTGAAAAAGTAGTTTTATTATTTTATTATTTTAATCTCTTCACCCTTTTACTTAAAAAAAGGTGAATCATCCCCCATGGTTGAAATCATCATATTGAATCCTAATGATTCTTATAAAGTGTATTTTGGTTGTACATTTTTCTTAGGAGGCCCATTTTAGACCTCAAAATTCCCCTAATGGTTGGATGTGGGTATTGTATTGCGGCTGTGTGACGTGTGCATACTTTGAGCGAGGAATAGAAAGGGGTATTTTGAGAGAGAGAAGAGTATATTACATATGATCTATTGTAGGTTGTGTCTCTTCATTTTGCTAGATAATATAAACGAAGGACTTGTTATTTCCATGGAAGTAGCCCAAGTTGGGTGAAGCACATATATCTGTGTCTCTCTTGTTTTATATGTTTTTTTTGTTTGTATTTCTGCATAATTTATGTGTTCCATTGCTCTGTAATATATAATTTTCTAAAAAATGGTATCAGAGACAAAGGTCTATTTGGCTAATAAACTCGTACGAAAGAAGGGTTCCTCGTTCGAGTGGGAGAAATGGCAGAAGATGGTAGGTTTAGGGTCGGGAAATTTAACGACCAAAACTACCCATTGTGGAAGATGTAGATGGAATATTATCTATATCAAAAATATCTGTACCTACCATTAAGCTAAAAAACAACGAATATGTTGAGTATGAAAGACGCATAAAGGGAGATTCTCGATAGAAAGAAACTTGGAACAATACGATTGTGCCTATTGGCATCGATAGTCTTCAATATTTCGAAGGAAACAACAAATGAGGGTTTAATTAAGGAATGGGAGAAAATATATTAAAAATCCCCGGCCTCAAATAACATATTTATTATGAAACACTTATTTAATATGAAAATTTCAAAAGGTGGATCTGTTGCTGACCATTTAACTGAATTTAATATAGTTACCAGTCATTTAACTTCTATAAGGGTAAAAATTTATGATGAAGTGATAGATCTATTATTTTTGTGCTCAAGGCTAGAAATTTGGAATGGTTTAGTTATGGCCATTAGTAACTATGTCTCTAGATCTAGTACTTTAAAGTTTTATGATGTTTTTGATGCTATCTTTAGCGAGGAAATGTGACGAAAAAGCTCCGGTGATACATCGGGTGATGCTTTGAGTGCAGAGACCAGGGGAAGAAAAATGGAAAGAGGAAAGAGCTCAGGATATCACAGTAAATCAAGGAAAGTCAAATCCAATTTCAGATCAGGGATAGTGTGCTAGAAATGAGGAAAGAAAGGACACATGAAGAAAGACTGTAAATCTCAGAAGGGAAAAGAAGGAGATGAAAACAAGAAAACAATCATGAAGAAAATGTTACATGTGACGTGTTAAAATATGATTTTATTATTTATTTAGGAAATGTTACTGATTCCTGGGTGGTAGATTCAGGGGCCTCATTCCATGCCACTCCTGAAAAGGATAATTTTCATGACTATGTTCAAGGTGATTTTGGACAGGTTTGTCTAGGTGATGATAAACCCTATAAAATTGTTGGAATGGGTAAAGTTCTTGTAAAACAACAAAATGTAAACCAGTGGTTATTAAAGGAGGTAAGGCATGCTCCAGATCTGAAGAAAAAATTGATTTCAACAGGGCAGTTAGGTAGTGAAGGTTTTGTGACAAATTTTATAGATAAAACCTGGAAGGTCACTAAAGAAGCCTTGGTAATAGCAAACAGAGAAAAGGTTGGTACATTTTATTTATGCAATGGAATTTATAACTATGTTAATGCTTTAACTTACAAAGGACCAGATGCAACATTATGTCATCATAGGCTCAGACACATGAGTGAGAAGGGGATGAAGATTCTTCACTCAAGAAATTTGTTGTCGGGTTTGAAGAATATTGATTTGGATTCCTGTGAGAATTTTATCTATGGAAAACAGAAGAGAGCTAGATTTCTTAGAGTTGGGAAAGAAAAGAAGAGTGAAAAATTAGATCTTGTGCATACATATGTATGGGGACATGCTCAAGTATCATCTCTCGATGGCTCTCATTATTATGTTACTTTTATTAATGATGCAACTAGAAAAATATGGATTTATTGTAATCAAAATAAATCTAATGCATTTGATACTTTCAAGAAATGGAAATATTTGGTTGATATTGAGACAACAAAGAAGCTGAAGTGTCTAAGATCAGACAATGGAGGTGAATATTATAGCAAAGAGTTTGATAGGTAGTATTCAGAGCATGGAATTCGCAGAGAGAAGACAGTTCCAAGAACACGACAAGATAATGGTGTGTTAGAAAGGATGAACAATATAATCATGGAGCATTCAAGGTGCATGAGATTGCATGCAGGATTGCCTTTACAATTTTGGGTAGATGTTGTATATATTTCTATTTGTCTAATAAACAAAGGGCCTTCAAGTTCCTTGGATGGTGGTATTCCATAGGAGGCATGGAAAAGTAAAAAGGTAAACTACTATTTCTTAAATCCTTGTGGTTGTGAGGCCTTTTTCCATATTAATAAAGAAAATAGAACAAATCTTGAGGAAAAATCAAAGAAATGTACCTTTATTGGATATGGTATTAATGATTTTGGTTATCACTTATATGATTATGAAAATCACAAAATAATAAGGAGCAGAGATGTAATATTCAATGAAAAGGTCTTGTATAAGAATCAATTTTAGGAAAAGAAAAAGGAAAAAGAAAACAAAGAATACACAGTTCTTGATGAGATCACAGAAAAATGAAAGGTGCCTAAAAATAATAATAATCAACAACCAAAACAAAGCAACCAATACAACAACAAAAGTCACCTCAAACACATGAAATTAGTATCAGAAGATCTACCAAGATAATTAGACCCCCTGAATGATACTCTCCTTCATTATATTATTTATAGTTTATTGATTCTAGTGAACCCAAATGTTATGAAGAAGCAATGTAGGTAGAAACCAGGACAAAGTGGCAGCTAGAAATGAAATAAGAGATGGACTCCTTAATACATAACCAGACTTGGGACTTCGTCAAGTTTCATGTAGGTAAAAAAACATTGCAGAATAAATGGTTTGCAGGCTGAAGGAAGAAGATGGAGGAAAACAAAGGTACAAAGCTAGACTTGTGGTGAAGGGGTTTGCATAGAAGAAATGTATTGGCTTTAATTATTTATTTTCTCTAGTTGTTAAGATGACTTCAATCAGAACTATTTTAATTCTTGTAGCAGTGGAATATTTTCATCTTGAAAAGTTAGATTTAAAGATATCATTTCTCCATGGAAATTTGGAGGAAGAGATATATATGCAACAACCACAAGGATATGAGGTCAAAGGTAAGGAAAAATTAGTGTGCAGGTTAAAGAAATATTGTATGGATTAAAATAGGAACTAAGGCAGTGGTATCTAAAATTTGACAGGTTTATGTCTGAACAAGGCTATACTAGATGTCACTCTAATCATTGAGTTTATCTGGAAAAGAAAAAAGATGGCAACTATATTATATTGATATTGTATGTAGATGACATGCTTGTTGCATGGTCTAACATGTAGGAAATAAATGTGCACAAAATCAAATTAGAAAATTCATTTGCAATGAAGGATTTTGGAGCTGCAAAACAAATCATTGGTATGAGAATAACTAGAGACAAGAAAAATCACAAATTAATATTCTCTCAAAATGAGTACATACAAAAGGTGTTGAAAAGATTTAATATGGAAAATGCAAAACCAGTTAGTACACCTCTGGCTAGAAATTTCAAACTTAGTAAGGAGATGTGCCCCAAGACCCAAGAAGAAATGGATTATATGTCAAAGTTCCATATGCGTCAACAATTGGAAGATTAATGTATCAAAAGGTGTGCACAAGGCCTAATATTGCACATGCAATGGGAGTTGTAAGTAGGTACATGAAAAATCTAGGAAAAGAACATTGGATGGCAGTGAAATGGATTCTCAGATACTTGAGAGGTACCACAAATCAAGCATATGCTTTGGTGGTTCAAAAAATTCTCTATAGGGATATGTTGATGCAGATATGGCAGGTGATAGAGATAACAAGAGGAGCACTATAGGGTATGTATTTACTGTAGGTGGAAAAAATATGAGTTGGGTTTAAAAAATGAAAATTGTTGTTGCACTTTCAACAACAGAAGTAGAGTATGTTGCTGCTATAGAGGCTAGTAAAGAAATGATTTAGTTACAAAGTTTTATGGATGAATTTGGTAGGAATTAGGAGATGGGAAGGTTATGTAGTGATAGCCAGAGTGTCATTCATCTTGCAAAGAACTCAGCATTTCATTCCAGGACTAAACACATACAGCTCAAGCACCACTTCATACGGTAAATGTTGGAAGATTGATAGTTGAAGCTAGAAAAGATACACACTAGACAGAATCCTACAGATATGCTAACAAAAGTTGTAACTAGGGAGAAACTAATATCCTGATCAGTTTCAATTGGTATTCAATTATGATGATGAAAATGAGAAACAGCCTGGTCCAAAGTGGAGTAATTGTCCAACAAATGAAGTAGTAGTGCAGTTGCTAAACTCAATCCCCAAGTGGGATATTGTTGGGTGTGGAGCCTGATTATCTTCCCTATTTATATGTGTCATTGCGTTGGACCCCTTTTCTTAATAGGGTGGCAACACCGCTCGTCATTTTATCGCCATCAGGGGGGTCCAGGGGGAGTGAAGACACCATTTTGGAGCCCCCCTGTTGTGTAACCAGCTTCAAAAATAGAAGGAAAGAGATATCAACGCCTTAGAAATAAGCCACTTCGAGGGGGAAACCTCCAATACATTACATAAATGCACAATTCTTGGATGATACAATTTACAAAACCTCCTTTCTATATATAGGAGTCCATGGGGCCATAATGTAATCCTAGTGGGCCACAATGTAATTCTAGCCGACCTAAAAATAATAATTTAAGGGCACAATAATAACAAAATGGGGGTTACAAGGGTACAATAATAACAATAAGGGGGTTACACTAACAATAATAAGGGACTATACTAGTGATATAGGGACCTAACATGCACCTCTCCTTCAAAAAAGTGTTGTCCTCAACGCTTGAGTAGCTCTGGGTGCTTCTGTATAAAATTCTCATCCTCCCATGTAGAATCTTCAGTGGGTAAGTTCTTCCACTTGATGAGATACTCTGAAATTGATCGATTCCGTAGTTGTCGAGTTTCTTGTTTCCGTGACCGCTTCGGGTTCCAATATGATTTTTCCTTCCTCATCAAGTTCTAGAAATATTGTTTGAACTGGAAGATTTTCACCTATAACCTTCTTTAAGCATGAAACATGGAAAATTGGATGCACTCGTGAAGAAGCGGGAAGCTCCAATTTGTATGCCATAGTACCAATATTTTGCAACACCTTGTAAGGACCATAGTACTTTGGCGATAATTTATTATCCTTCTTAGCTTGCTTGAGGGACATTTGTTTGTATGGTTGTAGCCGTAAAATACCCAATCTCCTACATCAAAACTTCTCTCATTGCGATGTTGATCTACCTGTTGTTTCATTCGATTTTGTGCCAAATTCAAGTTATCCTTTAAGAGTTGGAGAACTTCTTGCTGATGCTTGATGTGATCTTCCACTGCTTGAACCTTCAAATTTTCCCTTAAAGATGATGTGATGGATGGTGGATGATATCCATAAAGTGCCATAAATGGGGTCATTTTTGCTGCAGTATGGAAGGAAGTGTTATACCACCATTCAGCAAGAGGTAACCACTTGACCTATTGTGTTTGTTTATCGGATACAAAACAACGAAGATATCCTTCCAAACATTTATTTACTATCTCAGTTTGACCATCAGATTGAGGATGATAAGATGAGCTATGAGCTAATTGAGTACCCAAACAAGAAAATAACTCCATCCAAAAATTTCCAGTAAAAATGGGATCTCTGTCGCTCACAATAACCCTTGGGCTTCCATGTAGCTTTTGAATTCTGTCCATAAATGTAGTAGCAACTATACTTGCTTTAAATGGATGAGATAATGCACAAAAGTGTGCATACTTGGTAAGTCTATCAACTACCACCATGATGACACTCTTTCCTTCGGACTTAGTTAAACCTATGATAAAATCCATTGAAATCTCCTCCCAACGTTGACTTGGAATGGATAAAGGTTGTAGAAGTCCCGGGGTCTTAATTGTTTCCACTTTATTTTGCTGGCAAACCAAACATTCCGCCACAAAATTTTGAATATCAGATTTAAGGCCATCCCAAAAAAATTCTTTCTTCACCCTGTGGTAAGTTTTTAAAAATCCTGAGTGTCCTCCTAAAGGAGAAGTGTGCAATTCCGGAAGAATATTTTGTTTTAGTCTTGCTTTAGTTATCCAATCTGGTTGGATAATAGAAATGGCACAAAGCAATGCTTCCACCTCTTCATTCTTTCTTGAGAGTGCATCTGCAACAACATTTAGCTTCCCTTTTTTGTAGATTATTTCAAAGTCACAACCCAACATCTTTGTGACCCATTTTTGCTGCTCTTCTGAAGATAGTCTTTGTTCCAAAAAGTGTTTAAGACTATCATGATCAATTTTTACCTTGAAGTGTCTTCCCATTAGGTAAGTTTGCCATTTCTTTAGTGCATGCAGTATTGCTAACATTTCCTTCTCATAAATAGGTTTCTGTAAATACTTTCCTTTGATTGGACGACTTTCAAAAGCAATGGGTCTTCCTTCCTACATTAAAACCGCACCAATTCCATTTCCTAAGGCATCACATTCCACAATAAAGGTTTTTGTGAAGTCTGGCGTAGCTAAGATCGGTGCTAGGCACATTGCCTCTTTAAGACATTCAAAGGCCTTAGTTGCTTCAGGAGTCCATGAAAATGCATCTTTCTTCAATAATGTTGTTAGAGGTGCTGCTATTCTCCCATAATTCTTAACAAACTTGCGATAATACCCTGTTAACCCGAGAAATCCTCCCAACTTCTTTATGGTTGTGGGGACTTTCCATTCCTTAATGGCTTTAATTTTGTTAGGGTCTACTTTAACACCCTCGTGAGATACAATATGACCCAAATATTCCACCTCTTGTACTCCAAAGAAACATTTGGATTTTTTTGCATATAATTGTTTCTCCTGCAATAGTTTGAGCACCCTATCAGCATGTTCAACATGATCCTTCCAAGACCTGTTGTAGATTAGTATATCATCAAAAAATACTAGCACAAATTTTCTAAGGAAGGGTTTGAAAATGGAATTCATCAACCCTTGAAATGTAGAAGGTGCATTGGTAAGGCCAAAAGGCATGACCAAAAATTCATAATGACCCTCATGAGTTCGAAATGCTGTTTTTGGAAATCTTCAGTCTTCATTCTAATTTGATGATATCCTGAAGGAAGATCCAACTTGGTAAAATAAATTGCTCCATGTAATTCATCCAATAATTCATCAATCACAGGAATGGGAAATTTGTCTTTAATGGTGAGCTTATTGAGCTCCCTATAATCCAGACACATTCGCCATGATCCATCCTTCTTGTGTACCAATACTACAGGAGTAGAGAAAAAACTTTGACTAGGTTGAATTATACCTGCCTCTAACATTTCTGCAATCATACGTTCAATTTCGCTCTTTTGGAAGTAAGGATATCTATAAGGCCTGATGTTTGGAGGAACACTTCCTGGAATCAAATGAATAGCATGATCATGATCATGAATAGGTAGGAGTCCTTTGGGAGTTTCAAACACCTTGGAATGATTGTCCAAGACTTGTTGGAGATCTGCAGAAATAGATGATTTTGATGTTGGAACTTCTAGTGAGCATAATTGTGCAATTACGCCTCGTTGTTCTTTCTTTAGAAGCTTTGTCATGACATTAGAGCTTATTATCCTTCACGGCTTCCCTTCAATACCCCGTAATTCGACTTCCTTTCCTTCTGAAAAAAATTTCAAGAAAAGTTCTTGAAAATTAAAAGCTACCGTCCCCAAAGATTGTAACCATTGTACTCCTAGTACAACATCAGCACCTCCCATAGGAATGGAAAGCATTGGACTAGTCAATACATATTCCCCCATGGTTAGCTTGATATTATGGCATTTCCCAGAGCAATTTATAGTTCCTCCATTTGCAACCATCACTTGACATTCTGGTGCTGGGTATAGGAAACAATTTAATTCCTTGGCTACCTTACAATGAATAAAATTATGAGTGCTACCTGAATCAATCAACACTATTACCTTTTTCTTCTTGATCTGTCCTGCTATCTTGAGAGTTTGAGGAGTGGTAATTCCTGCCAGTGCATTACATGATATGGTCGGATTCATTTCTTCCTCTTCTATGGCTGGTTCTTGGTGTGTATCCTCTTCTTGTTCATTTTCTTCTTCTTCTTCACAATCTATGTAAAATAATTTCTTTTCAGCACACTTATGACCTTTGGTGTATTTGCTATCACAACTGTAGAAAATCCATTTTTCTCTTTTTTCTTCCAATTGTTGTGGTGTCAACCTTGTAGGTTGTGGAAATCTAGATGTAGCAACACTTCCTTCTTTATAGAATTGAGTGGTAGGCTTCCTTGTCGCCATAACTTTACATTCAACTTTTCTTGCCAACTTGAATGCCTTCTCCAATGAATCAGGTTCTAGAACGCGAACTTCATGTTGGATGTTATCCTTTAAAGTGCCTATGAAGAGATCAATCCTGTGTTCCTCTGGAATATCAGTTACCCTTATATTCAATTTTTGAAGTCCTCAATGTGCTCCCCCACTAAACCCTTTTGTTTGAGATTTATCAATTGGCTAAAGAAGGTGTTGCTCTTTGTATCCTCATAATGTGCTATCATTTCCTCCGTAAAAATTGACCAAGTGACAATTTTTTTACGAGAACAAAGCCATCGATACCATACAAATGTATTTTGTTCTAAATGTAAAGTTGCAATGCGTACCTTTTGTGTGTTTTGTACGTTATGGAGATCAAAATATTGCTCCATCTGTAGTATCCATGTTACAGGATCCTTTCCATCAAACTTCCTTATATCCATTTTTTGAATATGGTGGTTCTTCCCGCCAACATTAGAGTTTATGAAATCACGATTAACATTTATTTTGTTCTCATCATGAGGTTCTTCTACTATATTTTTGCCATTAGGAATCATTTCTGGTTTTAAACTTGTCATCAAGCCTTCCATGTATGCTTTTAGATCATTCTTCATGTTTTCCATGTTGTCTTTCATGTCATCCATATTAGCTTCCATGCCCACTTCCATGCCATCTATCTTAGCTTCCAAACCATTCATCTTAGCTTCCACGCCTTTCTTCAAACCATCCACCTTAGTTTCCATGCCTTTCTTCAAAACTTCCATTTCATTTTTTGTTGTTCTTTGCGAGAGCGAAATTGGCTCTTGTAATTTTGATATGTCATGTTGCCATTCTTCATCTTCATGAGTCATAGTAGAGCCTTCTAAAGGCTTGATGGGTGTTGAATTCTTTTTAGGGGCCATTTTAGAATCCAATACTGATATCTATTCTACAATATGCCCTTGGGATCAATTTAACTTGATTATTCAAACAAGACTTGTGCAATTTGAAAAAAAATACACACCTTTTTCTTGCTTTTGAGGAGCTCGATATTGAAATTGGATTATTTCTGTGATTGTAGCACTTCAATATCTAAATTTCGGTATCGACGCAGCCCTCTAAATTATCTTTCGAATGCCACAGGTCTGACCTGATTTGGATTCTCCAAGACAAAGTTGTGTCCAATCTCCCACAATGACCTAATTCTGGACTGGTTCAGTAGAGCGAACTTGTACGACTTGCCACGTGTCACTGTTTTGTCCTTTGTCTCTGAAATTGATAGCTCAGAAACTTCAGTCTGTGTACTTGCAACCAATTTTTACGGCACTTCAATCCAATGCCCAGAGAGAGAGTTATTGAAGTTTTCCCACGATCACCTCTTTGAGATGAAATTCAGGAGCCTGAAAAAGCACTACCTTCCACAGATCATATCTCCAAAAATATTGCGAACCAAGCTCTGAAATTTTTTGACGAATTTCCTGAGGATTTCAGCTTCGCACCATATGAATTTCAGACTCTGAAACTTCGTACAAAAAAATTTATAGCGCAATTTCCACGATGACCTGTTTATGAGCCTGAAAAAATACCTAACTTCCATAGATGATATCTCCTCAAATATTGCGAACCAAGATCTGAAATTTTTAGACAACCTTCCTCAAGATTTCAGCTTCGCACCCTAAAAATTTCAGCTTCTGAAGCTTCGTAGAAAACAAGTTATAGCGAAAATTCCACGATGACCTGTTTGGAGCAGCGAAACCCTAGAATCCAAAGCTCTGATACCAAATGTTGTGTAACCAGCTCCAAAAAGAGAAGAAAAGAGATATCAACGCCTTAGAAATGAGCCACTTCGAGGGGAAACCTCCAATACATTACATAAATGAACAATTCTTGGATGATACAATTTACAAAACCTCCTTTCTATATATAGGAGTCCGTGGGGCCATAATGTAATCCTAGTGGGCCACAATGTAATCCTAGCCGACCTAACAATAATAATTTAAGGGCACAATAATAACAAAATGGGGGTTACAAGGGTACAATAATAACAATAAGGGAGTTACACTAACAATAATAAGGGACTATACTAGTGATATAGGGACCTAACACCCCCCATTGGGGGGGGTTTCAGGGGCAGCACCCTCGAAGCTAAAAACAAATGTAAAATAAATATTGTAATTTTGTAGTCAGTCTGGGTCATTCATTATGCATATGATCTGATAGTAGAAGTTATATTTAATTTTGGAATTTTTTCCCTTGAAGGTGACCCCTATGTTTTATGTGGGTATTGTATTGCAACTGTGTATTGTGTGCATA